>CM033802.1:31695960-31975960 GCA_019656835.1 Rhododendron ovatum
ATATGATCATATCAAAAACGGGGTTAAGTGAGTATATAACATGATATTCTCCCCCTCAAGAGATGCCAACCTTATACCAAATAATCACACAATATTTTTGCACCGTCATGGGCGACTTTCACACATCTAAGGCAGTAGCTTAAATCCATGACACAAAAAGAGAATACATGAGGTGCAAGTCAATGGTAGCTTACACGTGCACATAGAGGTAGCCCTTTCCTCAGGTCTCTCAATTTTTATATTTTCTCTCTCTCTTTTTTTTATCCCATCAAACCGAGCCAATTGACCTCACATGGGGTATGCAAGTCAAAGGTCAATACTCAAGGTGAATGACATAGGGTGTCCACCACAAGGACAAATACTCATCCAAAGAGATAAGGATCAACTTCTCAACGCTATCAATGGGCGTGTACAAACACATGCAATGATTGCCATACACATGATTTTTCAATGAAACTCTCATGAAAGTAGCTCGTGAGAAGGCATGCATGACAAGTACGAAACCGTGAGATGCACTATCATGAGATATAGCAAGGCATCAAGATGAAACATAGCATGCTCAAAGACATCCCAAACCATGTGGGTCATAGAAACAACTTCTTCTTTTTTAATATTTATAAATATTGAAAAACACAAAAAAAAATAAACAAGAAATGCAAAAACAACAATGAAACTCATACAGCTAGGCAATAGATTATTAGCATAAAACATCCTAGTCTATGAATAAGGACCATGCCTCAAAAAGCAAGGTCAACATCTCCAGAAGACCCAACATCATCTAAAGAGATACATGTATGATTCACTTGAGACCTAATATCCGAACTTCTCACCCAAAGTGTTGGGATTCTCACTTTCTCAACTTTTGCCTTAGCCTTCGGAAAAGGCTTAGATTGGTGAATCACATTGGTCTTACGTGTAGGCATGTGCTTGTAAGTCCTACCCAAAAAACTTTTATCATAAAAATTAGAGTGAGCATGGGGGTATCCAATCAACTGATAACAATGTGGCCTTATGTGACCCTCGACACCACAATGGTGACAAATGGGTATGAAACCCCTTTGCATAGGGGGGCTAGGAGGAGTAGGCTTTCGAGGTGCATTATTAGTTTTCTTGCCACAAATGAAAGATGAAGGATTAGAATAGTTACCTTTATCCTTACCAAATCCATGATTACCTCTGCCTTTAGAAGTTGATGCTTCCTTTTGAAACCCAAGGCCGGTTTTATTTGAGATTTCCCTTTGCACTCCAATGATCTCTTCTAAAGCCTTTGACCCTGCATTCATTTTCTTAAATGTAGCATTGGCCTTGTCAAGCTCAACTTGCGAATTAGCTACCTTCAAGTCAAGAAGCTTGTTAGTTTCATAAGACGCATGCAAATCAATCCCAAGTTTACCATTCACACTCTTAACATCAACAAGTTCATTAATCAAAGAATCTCTATCATTCTCAACATGACTCACCCGAGCTTGAGCTTTCAAAAGCTCTTGCTTGAGTTTTACATTGGACTCATCGCTCTTCTTCACTTCACTAGATAGCTCAATGTTCGTCTTAGTCAACCTCAGGCTTTCTTTGTAAAGTTCATTGTAGGCTTTCTGGAAACTCTCTTCCTCCTCACTCTCGCTATTGCTCAAATACTCACCATTCACTCTCTCATCTCCTAACTTAGACTCACTCACATGGGGATGCACAGAAGCTCCTAAAGCCATGACTTTACTATTCCCCCCACAATTTTCTTTTTCATCAGAGTCACTATCATCCCAAGTTTTGACATTATAGGATTTATTTTTCTGTTTGTTAGCACACTCTTGGGCAATATGAGCAAGCCCCATGCACTCATAACACTGGGGACCCGATGATTTTCTCTTTTTCCTCTCTTTACCCTCGGAAGACCTACCATTCTTATCTTTTGAATTAGGACCAAAAGTTTTATTCTTTTTAAAAAACTTTTCAAATTTTTTAACAAATAAAACCATTTCCTCTTGGTCTAATTCATCGTCATCACTATCCGAGACCTTAAAACTATCTTTAAAACCAGAAAAAGCCAAGGATTTTTCCTCATTTTTGTTCTTCTCTTTTTGAGGTCTGTATTGTGACAGTTTAGTTTCAAAAGTTAAGAGGAGACCAACAATTTCCTCAACCTTCATGGAAGCAAAATTAGGCATGCATTCAAGAACTTCAACTTTTGTAATAAACCTCTCAGGTAATGAACGCATGATTTTCTTAATATTTTTTTCTTGAGAGATAGGCTCACCTAGGTTAAAGCTTGAGTTCACCACTTCGCTCAACTTAGCATAAAACTCACCAAACATCTCATTATCTTTCATCCTAATCATCTCAAATTCAGTTATGATGCTTTGAAGTTTTTGTTGCCTCAACTGACTATTCCCCTCATGAGTAATGGCTAAAATATCCCATGCATCCTTAGCAATTTCACAAGTGGAAATACGTTAAAATTCAGGCAGAGACACACAACCAAATATAGCATTAAGAGCACATAAATTATATGTTTCATTCTGATGATCACCGTTGGTCCATGACTCATAAGGCTTTCGAACATTTTTACCATCCACGGTGGAGATAGGCTCGGTATAACCATTAATCACTGAGAGCCAAACTTGCTTGTTTTGAGACTTCAAATAAGCCTTCATCTTAGCTTTCCAATATGCATAATTAGACCCATCTAAAATAGGAGGTTTCGTAACAACAGAGTTGTGAAAATTAGGATTTTCCATAATAGCAAATTAGAAAAACATAGGATCCGCTCTAGGAATAAACCCTATTAATACGAGCGACCCAGCTCTGATACCAATTGAAATTCCTATTCTGCTATCAACCCAATAATCAAACAATAATATGAATAAAGAAAAAACGATGAACACCGAATATACGTGGAAAACCCTAAATGGGAAAAAAAACCACGGGAAGGAATCAAACACTACAAAACACGAGGTTACAAGAACTCTTACGATAAGTTTGAACTCCACAAACCTAAACCTAGATGCTCTTGCCGAATCCATGTACACCTCTCTGAATGCTTGATTGTCGCTGCCTCATATCCTCAAGCCTTTCAAAAACCCTTCGAAAATCCACCGAAGAACGAATCTATGTTTGTTGAGATAAAAACTGTGAACACCTCTTGGAGTTTGATTGTAGCTTCAATGATCCAATCATTGGAATGGAGCTCCAAGATGCAAGATGAACTTCATTCTCAGTTCTTTTTCAAAAACCCACGGCAAGTATATTGGTTGCTTATTTGTTCGTTGTCACTCGTTGAAAAAAGAATGCCAATATTTATTGACTCATCTCTTGACCAAAGACCCACGTTTCCTTTTCTTTTCCCGTTGCTGCTGCGTTTTCTCGTTGCCCTAGCAGCCAATGATAGACTGTTATATATAGTAGGGATAATAAAATAAAATTACAACTCGATAAATAAATAATCGCAATGACACAGACGAAATGTGTTTTGACGCATGCCATTGACAATCATAAATATTTTGCCCTTACACATGGATTCTTGTCCTTGCCTTCTTTGCCTTTATAAGCCAATAATACCGTAGATTTTATTTCTTCCCCTTTGCTAACAAGGTTAGCTTTCTCTTCCACATGGTTAGTATCATTTTCACATTCCCAAGCAAAATGACCAAACTTTTGACAATTATAACATTTAACTTCAGATTTGTCATACCTTTGCCTTCCGTTGCCATAATTTCCTCTCCTACAACCTCTATTTGGTTGGAAATTTTGACTTCTTTCTTCATTGTGATATTGTCCACCTCTTCCTTGTCCTTCTGCTCGGCCATGACATCGGCCACGGCCACGTCCACGACCATTTTGATTCACTTCACATCTTTCATTTAGATTGAGCCTTGTTTGAAGAACTTGCTCCAATGGCTCTTTCTTCCTTCTATTGATCTTCAACTCATGGTCTTCCAATGTTCCCATGAGTTCATCAATAGTCATGGAATCAATATTTTTTGATTCCTCAATGGCCGCAACAACAAAGTCAAATTTCATATCTAATGACCGGAGGATTTTTTCGACCACCCAGACATCATTCCAATTTTCACCATTTGCTTCATTTGATTTACAACTGCAAAAACTCTTGAAAAATAGTCCAAAATTGATTCAAAAGTGTTCATTTGTAAAGCTTCAAACTCACCTCGAAGAGTTTGAAGATGAACACGGTTTACTTTGTCTGCTCCTTTGAAGGAATTTTGGAGGATCTCCCAAGCTTCTTTGGCAGTTGTAGCACGTACAATCTTCTCAAAGTTGGCATCATCCACTCCTTGATAAATGAATGATAAAGCCCTTTTATCTTTCACCTTGGCGTCATGCCTTTGCTTTTCGGTAGTTGCACCGATTCCTTCAACGCCTTTTTCCACCACGTTCCATACATCTTCTCCACCAAGAAAGACCTTCGTTTGAATACTCCAACGGCCATAGTTATCTTTGACTAGCCGAGGGAATGAGACTCCTTGGGTGATCATCATCTTTAACATGAACCAACCTTAGCTCTGATACCACTTTGTTGGAAGGGGAGGGTATCTAGTATATATTTGGACAAGATTTTGAAAGGGAAGAGTACTTGTATTTCACTTAGAACTTGAACCTTTTTTGATATAGTATATAATGAGTAGAACTCATCCACATTTATAGTGCTCTATGGAAGATTCTAGATATCTTTTACAAGATAGTTTATAGGTATATTCTAGATTTTACACATGTGACTTATACTGACAATAAATATCTAGATATTCTAGGGATATTCTAGAACGCTTCTAGAAACTAGGTCTTCTAGAAACAAGATATTTACACTCCTTCAATAATATTTTCTATTTGGGCTTCTTAATTGCGCTTGTCTTAGATTTTTCTTGGGCCAAAATACCAAATCAAGTTTATGCTCCAACAATCGTGTCAAACAAGGAAGTTATGGCATCACAAGTTCGAATCCTAATCTTTGAAGCTGGTATTATTCAGTCTTTTGGCTTGTTTTCATATTGCATTGTATTTCATTATCTGTTACAAAGTGATTGCTTCTGTTACTTAGTTAAGCCGTTCAGACTCTTCAGATCCACGTGCTACTTCCAGTTTTATATATCTAGATCGCACGGACCATAATTTGGTCAGAAGTGCTATAGAATCTTTGCTATTTTTCTAAAGCAATAGGACACTAACGCTCCATTTGTTTCGATATAAAATATTTTACAATGTAAAATGTTTTTCATGTAAAATATTTTTTCGAAAAACAAACTTTAAACTTTTATTTTCTGTTGTTTGGTTGGTACATTGTAGGGGGATGAAAACAATTGATGCTTCGGTTCAACTGGATTGCAACGGCTTATTCGTGCCTCTTCACCGGAACCCTAATTCGTCGTCTGAACCCTAATCTGCAAAAATAGACAGGGGGTGAGTGCACATTTGCCTCTCCTGGCAAAGGCCCTCCGATGCCTTTGTTAGTATCACGTACTAAGAACTAAACCCTAATTATCAGTAGGAAAGCAATAAGAATGCAATGTATTCTGTACCTTTTTCCTCTAGGTTTACCTCATATTTATAGATTTGTGTATGCTTGTTGCCCAAGCATCCCTGTTTCCATAGGACTCCCAACTCGTATAGGAAACCCAGGATATCAAGGATTCTCGTTTCCTTTATCAGTTTAATAGAAAAGAGTCCTTTTAGGATTCTTTTCCTTTACTGGCCGAACATCCCATTCTCATTGGGTATCTTTCTTAGATCCTATATTCTCGGGATCTTATTCCTTAATGGAATACCAACATTCCGGATTCTTCCAGAATGTTCCCCATGCTCCAACAATTGATTTGGGGTTCTTTCCTTGTTCGGCCATCTCGTTGCCGAACTGACTGCCTGGACCAATGACTTCACATGTAACTTGGTCCAAACGTAGCGAGAATGTCTCTATCTGCCGAACAGTTTAGTTTTACACCACTGACTTCTCATGTCATTGGCCTTTAATCAGTCGAACAGACTGCATGGACCAAGGACTTCCCATATCATTGGTCCATATCGCTGTTCTTCATACCTCCCGGCGATAAGCCCAGTCGTATTTACCACGTGCTCCCAAACATCATGTGTTCGGCAACTAAATGTATCTGCTCGGGAATACCTCCCTACAATTGCTCCCCAGCTTCATCTATTTACCACTGTTCGGGGGCAATATATGATGCTTAGAAATAGAATTTTACTTTAGACCAGACTCTTCTGATCCCGTGCAGTCATAATTTCAATATTTCATTGATGCCTTTTGGCGCTTCTGTCATTATACCATCTCAAGGTAATGACTCCACGTGGCGTATGTCGTACGCTTTACATTAAATGTAAACTGACGTTTTGTCCAAACGATGTCAATACGTTGTTGGTTGAATCCCTTTATCCCGTAACTTTCTAAGTAACGGTGTGAGTCGGGACGTTTCAACTTCGTCCCTGGCACTTAAACTCCAGAAAGGGCTCATTTTGGGTTTTCTCACCCAAAACTTCAAACTCTTTCTCTCTCTAAGCTTTCTGCCATTGCTGCCATCTGCAAACTCGATTGCATTCCAGGGAATCGTCACCATACTCTTGTAAGATCCTCGTTCTTACTTCATTTCTTCTGCTTGGGTTTCCAATTACGACTTCCCATCCATTCCATTAGATTCCATCTGAGATTTTTCATTCTCGGATTTGTGGGTCGTTTTTAGGGTTTCAATCATACCATTTTCAAGTTTTACTTTCTCTTTCGAATATATCCATGGCGGATGATAACCCTCCTAGACCCAGTAAGTTTAGGAAGCTTTGTGATACCCCTGCTGCCATGGCGGCATTTAGAGATAAATATAATATTCCTGACAACGTAGGGCTTGAACTCGCTCCATTAGGAGCAGATAGGGATGCTGGCTCTTGGGACAGAATGTGTATCCCAATCGTAGCTATTGTCAAAGGCGGGGTCCGTTTCCCCCTGCATCCATTACTCCGCCAGATTTTAAGCTGGTACTGTCTTACACCCATGCAAGTTTCATCGAACGTTTTCAGACTGATTATGGGGACTATAGCCCTAAATGAGATCCTAGGGACCCAATTAGGAATCTGGGATATCCAATGGTGGTACAGTATAGTACTAAACCCCGAGTACAATACTTACTACTTCAAAGTTAGGAGGGCAGACAAACGTTTTGTACTCAATCTGCTAGATTCTGCTCGTGATCACGAGATCGACTTCCTCTATGTAACTGGAGCATTCGAGCCTCTAGGGGAAGATGGCCAAGTGCTGGGGCTCCATTGCCCCCACATATGGGGCTATCCATGTATGCTCTTGCTTTTACTCTTTTGCAATTCTTCGTTTACTACTTTCTCATAGCTTCTTTATGTTCTAATTTTGATTTTGCAATTTGGATCTTTGCAGCTGAAAACGCTAACCACCATCCCAGACGTGTACTGAGCAACGTCCGAACAGAGAACATTAACAAGGTGCTAAAGTATACAGGCGTGCCTGGTACCCGAACAGCAGGACAGGGCCGGAACGCTGACGTGCTGCTAGGTTACGACCCTTCATACAGAGGGGTCATTGACAGAAGACTTGCCAATCCCAGTACGAGTGCTGCTTCTACCTCTACATCAGCTGCTCCCCAACCACGTACCTCAAGACGTCAATCTGGTGCTACCATTGCTGGTCAACTTGGAGAAATTCGCATTTCAGAAGGAGTCCCACTACCAGTTTAAGACTTTGTAGAACCGCTCAGAGTCAAACTATCTCTCAACAACAGCCCGAACATCCTTCCTCAAGTCGTGTTACCAGCCAATCTTCTTCATCAGGTTATACTAGATCTCCTCCTAACTTAGATATAATGACTGGTCAACCTCTAAACCTCAGCACCCTTCTCACCGTTTCTACTAGGGGACGAGGTGGTGCGAGTAGGGCACCCTCAACGGGCGCCCCTCCCCCACGATCTCGTCGCACTAGGGAGGGATCAATCCAATCTTCTTCTTCTCCTCGGGAACAAGATAGTTCCCTTGAGGCCATCGACACTCATCGGGACAAACGTCCCAGAAGTGAAGAAGTTGGAGACGCTTCTGCTCAAGCCGCTGCCCCACTTCAACAACCTATTTCTCCGAGCACCCAAATGCTTCCACAAACCTGGGCCCCTGAGTTCATTCGGGGTGATCGACCTGTCCATATTGGAGATAGTGCCAGTTCTTCAGAAATAGCTCTTGCACTTGCCCAAGGACTTCTTCTTCCTGTTGATATGCAGAAAGAGAACGAAGCCGCAGCTGACTGGCTTGTCTCTACTGGTCTCATCAGTGGGATCAAGGTATAGTGCTCTCGTCACTAGTAGGTATACTTCATGTTCTTTTTGTTTTCTCACAGTGTCACCTTTGTTGATTTCCTTGTAGTTTATTCAAAAGATTATTACATTGGGCCAGAAGTTCCAAGATGCAGACACTGAACGGATCACACTTTTAAACAACAACACCAGATTGCTCCGTACTATAACCAGACTAGAGAGAGAGAGAGAGAGACAAGGCCAAGGCCGACTTTCAAGAGGCTAAAGATAAGCTTGGGACTGCCGAAGACAACCTCCATCAAGTTTTAATAGAGATTGAGAAGACAAAAATGTCTGCTCATGAGGAAGGTTATCAGAAAGGTTTCGATGCTGCGACCGCCAGTTATGTAGAACAAATGTCTGCTATCCAAGATCAGATCTGGACATCCAGCTAGGAAGCTTGTCTGACAAAGGTTGGCATTGTTGAAGATTCAGTCTTGTGGGTAGAAAATGATCTGCCGAGCAAACAAACTTCAACTACTGTGGATGATTTGGAGGAAAATGTTGAACAACAAATCGAAGATTTTGCAGAAGCTGACGAGGTGACCCCTGCCGACAACCGTGCTACTAGTGTTGAAGATTCATCTGTCCGTGACACAACAAATGAACCTATCAATTTGGAGGATAATCCGGATGGTACTGTGACTGTGACCAGTTCGGATGCTCTTCTGGAGACACCTGCGGAGGTCCAAAATGTGGACTGAACTGGTAATTTTGTTGTCTTATGAACTATTTGATTTTGGTTGCTAGTCCTGCATGACTGCAAGCATTTTGGCCCTGCGAGGCACCAGTACAATCAATACTAATAACACAGGTATTCGGCCCTTTCGTGGCATAACTTTTTTACATTTGCTCGGCTCCCCTCGTGTTGGAGTATCTGTTTGGATGCAATTAAAATATTTTGTATTTGTGATCATCCTATGTTTGCATAAGTGTTTCATACTTCTTAGCAAACCTTACAAACATAATTGCTTGTATTGATTCTAAGTATCCCGTACTTAAAATCATTTGTTTCTCAGTGTCTCTTACTGTTTACAAGTTTATTTCATACTTGTATTTTTGATGTAAAAAATACATATAAGTGTATGCATACTTGTATTTGAACCTTCAAGTATCACATACTGTTTTGAGTGTCTCGTACTTGAAAATATGCTATGTTGTATGTATTTAAAAATTGTTGCAACTGACGTGTTACAAACAATCATACAAGTGTTTTCATACTTACTAAGTATCACGTACTTGAAACATACAAGTGTTTCATACTTGTTTAAGAGTCACGTACTTCAAATTCCATACAAGTGTTTCATACTTGTATTCGTTAAGTTTCACGTACTTAAATGTTTGAAAAGCACACAAGTTTCATACTTGTGTTTAAGTTTCACGTACTTCAAATTCCATACAAGTGTTTCATACTTGTATTCGTTAAGTTTCACGTACTTAAATGTTTGAAAAGCACACAAGTTTCATACTTGTGTTTAAGTTTCACGTACTTAAAATGTATATGTTTAAGTTTCACATACTTAAAATGTATACCCTGCTCCCCAATATGAATGAGGGAAACTAATCTCGTAGTTCGTATTTAAAACAAATACCAAGAACACAACAGTTATACTAAGAAGTGATTTTATTCATAATCTTTAAAACTCAAGAGGGCGTTTATTCGTACCCCTTGCAACTAGAATAATCAAACTAGAACATGGGAATTATATTCGTAATTCCCACACAAGTACGTAGTGCTAACAAAAGTTTTAATGCCTCTAAACAAAAAACTTTCGTAGATTATGGACATTCCAAGGCCTTGGAATTGGATCACCATCCAAATCTGCCAATCTATAGGCTCCTATGCCAACAATCTCAGTTACTCTATACGGGCCTTCCCAATTGGCCCCCAGCTTGCCTTCGTTGGCCACCTTGGTATTGCCGAGCACTTTTCGAAGTATGAGGTCTCCAACACCAAACTCTCGAGGATGAACATGTTTGCTGTAGCTTTTCATCAGCTGTTCCTGGTAAGAAGCAAGATGTATCAAGGCCTTTTCTCTCCTCTCCTCGGCGAGATCAAGCTCGATTTCAAGGGCCCTGTCATTGCCTCCACTTTCAACCAAAGCGGTCCTGTTGGTCGGTAAACCCACTTCTAGAGGTATGACAGCCTCTGTTCCAAATGCCAATGAATAGGGGGTCTCTCCCGTAGACCTCCTAGGTGTTGTTCTGTGAGCCCAAAGAACCAACGGTAGCTCATCGGGCCATTTTCCCTTGGCTTTGTCAAGCCTCTTCTTGATCCCATCTAGGATAGTTTTGTTTGACGCCTCTGCTTGCCCATTACTCTGAGGGTAGGCTAGGGTTGAATAATAGTTTCGTATTCCGTACTGGGCACAAAAAGCCTTGAATTTCTTCTGAAATTGGGATCCATTGTCTATAATCAATGAATAAGGGACCCCAAAGCGAGTGATGATGCTTTTCCACACGAACCTTTCTATCATAGGTTCAGTGATTTTGGCCAATGGTTCTGCCTCAATCCACTTTGTAAAATAGTCAGTTGCTACAAGCAGGAATTTTCGATTCCCAGTTGCTTTGTGTAGTGGACCCACGATATCCATCCCCCATTGAGCAAACGGCCAGGGACTTGTCAAAGGCACCAGATCCTCGACGGGTGTTCTAATCATTGGTGAGAATTTTTAACACTTCTCACAAATCTTCACATATACCTTTGCATCTTCTTGCACGTGTGGCCACCAGTAGCCTTGAGTAATTGCTCGGTGGGCAATGGATCTCCCTCCAGCATGGCTCCCACATGTTCCATCGTGGATTTCATGAAGGAACTTCTGTACCATTTCAGGGTGTACGCACAGCAAATATGGGCCTGTAAAGGATTTCCTGTACAACTTACCCTCTAGGGACAGCCAAAACCTGGCAGATTTGATCCTTATCTTGTGGGCCTCCTTTTTGTCAGAAGGGAGTATCTCGTCTTGTAAGAACTCCATGATTGCGTCCATCCAACTTGGTCCTTGGTTCACGTCCAAGACTAAGCCTACACTCCTCCCAATGCTCGGTTCATTTAGATATTCGACTGCCACCTTTCTTTTGAACTCTGTTGGTACAGCTGCAACTAACCAAGCTAAAGAATCTGCATGAGCATTCTGTCCAGAACTAATTTGCTCAATATATACCCTCTCGAAGGTATCAAGCAAGTCCTTGGCTGCCTGCACGTAGGCCACCATTTTTTCATTTCGAGTTTCATACTCGCCGGACAGTTGATTCACCACAAGCTGGGAATCGCAATACACTCTAACCCGTTCTGCTTTAAGGGTTTTTGTACTCCTCAATCCAGCCAGGAGTGCCTCATATTCAGCTACATTATTCGATGCACTGAATCCAAGCCGAACAGATAGTTCAATCAGAACTCCTTGAGGAGGAAACAGGACTACCCCAATCCCAGAACCAGTATTACATGCTGATCCGTCAACGAATAGCTTCCACTCTGTGGGATCCTGTTCGGCGGAAGGCTGATCCTTCATGGATGATGTGTTAGTCACCTGTTCCTTTCTCGTAGGAGGTAGGGGAGCCACAGTGGGTGAAAATTCTGCCACAAAATCAGCCAACACTTGGCCTTTGATTGCTGTGCGTGGCTGATATTTGAGATCGTACTGGCTTAACTCCACGGACCATGTTAAGATCCTTCCCGAAAAGTCTGCCTTTCGTAGCAACAGTTTTAATGGAAACTCAGTATAAACCACAACCTTATGGCTTTGGAAGTAGTGTGGCAATTTCCTTGTGGCTGTCCTAAGTGCCAGGACAAGTTTTTCTAAAGGCAGATATCTCATCTCTGCATCCAACAATGTCTAGCTAACATAATAAATAGGGATTTGTTCGATCCCCAAATCCCTTAACAGGACTGCACTTACTGCATGCTCGGAAACAACTAAGTACAAAATTAAAGACTCACCTGGCTGTGGAGTTGACAAAAGTGGGGGTTCTGCCAGGTACTTCTTCAGGTCCTGGAAGGCTTGCTCACATTCTGCTCCCCATTTGAATCCCTCCCTCTTTTTTAGTAATTGAAAAAAGGGTCTGCACTATCACTTGACCTGCTGATGAATCTGTTAAGTGCTGCTGCCATTCCAGTCAGCCTCTGGACTTCTTTGGTAGTTTTGAGACTCTGTAGTCTCTGTAGGGCATCAATCTGATCGGGATTTGCCTCTATCCCTCTCATGGTTACCAAATGGCCCAGGAACTTTCCTGAACCAACTCCAAACGCACACTTCGAGGCGTTGAGTTTTAGTTTATACTTCCTTAAGATTTCAAACACTTCTTTTAAGTCAGTAATATGCCCTCCTTTTGCTCGACTCTTTACCACCATATCATCTATGTAAACTTCCAAAGTTTTTCCAATGAGCTTCTTGAACATAATGGTTGCAAGTCTTTGGTATGTTGCCCCAGCATTCTTCAACCCAAATGGCATAACACTGTAGCAGTACAACCCTCGAGGTGTGATAAACGAAGTCTTCTCTTGATCAGGTTCAAACATGGCAATCTGATGATATCCTCGATATGCATCGAGAAAACTCATTCGCTCGTATCTAGAGGTTGCATCAACCAATTGGTCAATCCTGGGCAAAGGAAAACTATCCTTAGGGCACGCTTTGTTCAGGTCTGTGAAGTCCACATAGACACGCCACTTCCCATTCTTTTTCTTCACCACAACGGTGTTGGATAACCATTCTAGGTAATAGATTTCGCGTATTGCTTTGGCCTCCAGTAAACGATCGACCTCCTCAATCACTGCATCTACATGCTGCACGGCTGCCCTTCGTTTTTTCTGAATGATCGGCTTGTGCTGAGGGTCAATGTTTAAATGGTGACAGATCACATCTGTATCCACCCCAGGCATTTCTTCTGGCACCCATGCAAAAACATCAATATACTCTTTTAGAAATCTTATCGATTCAGCCTTTTCTTCTGCTGGTAGGGATTCTCCAATTAAAAAATATCTTTTAGGATCAGTCTCGTTGATCTGAATCTTCTCCAAGCTTTCAACCACTTTTTCAGCTGGACTTCTTCCAACATCCTCAATGGTTGGTTGATCTGGTACTTCCAATGTATGAACATGGTGGACCTCTGGGGCTGTTTTGATGATGGAAATCAAACATTGTTGTGCCACCTTCTGGTTGCCTTTAAGTACTTCAATCCCATTTGATCCTGGGAATTTCACCATCTGGTGATAAGTCGAGGAGACTGCTCTCATCTTGTGCAACCATGTCCTCCCTATAATTGCGTTATAGGAAGAAGGGACATCGACCACCAGGAAATCTGTTCTCAACACCACTGATCCAGCCCGACCGGGTAACGTCACCTTTCCAAGGGGCCAGACTGCTCCTGCACCGAACCCAATGAGAGGTGTTGTAGACTGTTCTAAGTCTGATTGGGCTAGCCCCAGCTTCTTGAATGCATCATAGTACAATACCTCTGTATAACTCCCCGAGTCCACTAGAATTCTCTCGATGTCATAGTCCCCAACTCGTAGGGTTATGACCAATGCATCGTTGTGGGGTATTTGGACCTCCCCCAAGTCATCATCAGTGAATGCTATGCTCTCGTTGCACACATCATTCTCTCATCCTCTCTTATTTCCCAAATGCATCACATGCTGATCGTGTTTGACTTGCCTTTGCAACAGTCTCACCTCATTCCTCGTATAAGGTGTAGCCAACCCATGTATCATATGGATCATGCCTTTAGGGTTTTGTTCGTAACCCAGCTCCATAGCTTTCCCTTTCTCCTTTGGGTCCTCCTGGATAAACTCCTTGAGATAGCCCAAGAGACCAAATCATCAAGGTGCCTCTTGTACATCTCACAATCCTCGGTCATATGGCCCCAATCTTTATGATAACTGCAGTGCTGATTCGTAGCACGTTTTGCATCTTTGTCTCCGCCTAGACTCGGGGGCCATTTGAAATATGGCTGATTCTTTATTCGATAAAGATTCCTGTAAATTGGCTCCTTCCAAACTGTAGTGATAGAAAAGAAGGATTTAGGGTCAGGAGCTTGCTTGTCCTTGTACGGCTCTTTCTTAGCCTGCCCGTATTCCCTTCTCTTTCTATAAGTCTTGGGCTCTGGCTTATCCACTTTTTTGGCAGGTGCCTTCGGTTGTTCGGCAACCATCCTGCCATCCTCACGGAGTATGTCATCCTCCATTCTGGCATGTTGCTCTATCCGTTCCATCAATTTAGCCAGGGTGGCTACCAGATGTTTATTCAATGAGTGGCGTAGCTCTCCCCGAACAGGCAAACCAGTCTTAAAGGTTGCAATTGCGTACTCTTCACTGCAACTTTCAATCTCGTCGAAGGTTTCCCAGTACTTCTTTGCGTAATCTCTGATCTGCTCGTTCTCCTCCTGTTTCATGGTGGGAAGACTTTCAAAGGTCTTTGGGGCTTTTCTGCTTGTCAAGAACTGAGCAATGAATTCCTCGGCCAACTGCCTCCATCCTCGTATGGACCGTGGGGCCAGTTTATGAAACCAGGATAAAGCCACCTTGCCAAGACTGGAGGGGAACATCTTGCATAAGATGGAATCATCCCCTTCATGCATAAACATAGCCTGTTGATAATGCTGTATGTGAGCCACGGGATCCGTATTTGTCTCGTAAAGTACGAACGCACCGTGCTTCACTCTGTTCGGCAACCTTGCTTCTTGTAGCCTCTTTGTAAAGGGGGAGGCTGCAATATTACTCAGGGCCTTGCGTGCTGCTTCGCGTGCAGTCACTGTCCCATCCTCTTGCTCCTTTGACTTGTGGCCCGAAGCCTTGACCCAATCAGCATCAGGTCTCTCATACCTATCTCGATGATGTTTTCTTGTTTCCTCTTCCTCGGGGGTAGAACTTCGATCTTTGCTCCTCCTTTTTCGTGAAGAAGCCCTTCCCTCGGGTGTTCGGCTTCTACTTCTTCTTCCCCTTTTTCGTGGAGAAGCCTCATGACGTCCTATAACAAGACTTCTGCTCCCTCTTCTACATGAATGAGTTTGCTTATGAACCACCAGAACCCGTACGTCTCTCTGGGAATTCCTTCGAGAGAGTCCAGAATCTTCTGGGTGCTCTCGTACCCGCTGCAGCTCCCGTATCTCGTACTCTCGTTTTCTAATTAAACGAGCATACTCCTCAATTTCTCCTCTCTTTTTATCAAGGACATCATCATCATTGTGTATACTCTTTGAACGAGTAACTGACTCCTCTCTTCGATGAGACCTACTCCTTCTCGTGGAGCCAATAGCAGTTTTGTCTCCTTTTTCTTTGGAGTTATCTCTGTCATGTCTACTAGTGGGCTTTCTCGGAGCGCCTGGTGGGGATTTATCCCTTCCCCCACTCAACTGGTTCTTTGGACTAAACGGAGCGACTGGATTTTCTTCCGTCATGATTACTTTTTCAGAAAAGTTTGTTCTTTCCCACAGACGGCACCAATTGTAGGGGGATGAAAACAATTGATGCTTCAGTTCAACTGGATTGCAACGGCTTATTCGTGCCTCTTCACCGGAACCCTAATTCGTCGTCTGAACCCTAATCTACAAAAATAGGCAGGGGGTGAGTGCACCTTTGCCTCTTGTGGCAAAGGCCCTCCGATGCCTTTGTTAGTATCACGTACTAAGAACTAAACCCTAATTATCAGTAGGAAAGCAATAAGAATGCAATGTATTCTGTACCTTTTTCCTTTAGGTTTACCTCATATTTATAGATTTGTAAATGCTTGTTGCCCAAACATCCCTGTTTCCATAGGACTCCCAACTCGTATAGGAAACCCAGGATATCAAGGATTCTTGTTTCCTTTATCAGTTTAATAGAAAAGAGTTCTTTTAGGATTCTTTTTCTTTACTGGCTGAACATCCCATTCTCATTGGGTATCTTTCGTAGATCCTATATTCTCGGGATCTTATTCCTTAATGGAATACCAACATTTTGGATTCTTCCAGAATGTTCCCCATGCTCCAACAATTGATTTGGGGTTCTTTCCTTGTTCGGCCATCTCGTTGCCGAACAGACTACCTGGACCAATGACTTCACATGTAACTTGGTCCAAACGTAGCGAGAATGTCTCTATCTGCCGAACAGTTTACTTTTACACCACTGACTTCTCATGTCATTGGCCTTTAATCAGCCGAACAGACTGCATGGACCAAGGACTTCCCATATCATTGGTCCATATTGCTGTTCTTCATACTTCCCGGCGATAAGCCCAGTCGTATTTACCACGTGCTCCCAAACATCACGTGTTTGGCAACTAAATGTATCTGCTCGGGAATACCTCCCTACATACATGAAAAATATTTTTCAAAACAATGGGTTTCTTAATAAACAGATATGCTTTTTTTTATCCGAATAAACATATATGCTCAACAGCTGTTGAAAGAAACCAATTGACTGGTGTTGCCATGGTTTTCTTGGTTGTGCGAAGGCACTAGTTGTTGCCAAGAGTGCTGCTTGTCCACCGAGGACCAAGCGAATGAGAAGATGATGGTTTACGTGACAAGTGTTCGCTACTTCGTCAATTTGGAAAATGACTTACAGGCTTTCTCCTCGTAAGTCATTTTATGCCAACTAGTGTAAAATAATTTACGTGGTAAATAATTTTACCGGGCATTTGTGCAGCTAAACAAGTGAAAATGTGGAAAATATTTTTATTGAAAATATTTTACACCCAAACAAACAAAGCCTAACTATTTGTCTCTTCGTCAAGTACTCTGTTTCGAGTTGTTGCACTAACTGTGTTGTTCATCTGAAATCCAGACAAATTAGACCCCTGAAGCATAGGGATATCTTCGGAATTGAAATCTATGGCATGCAAAATTCATATTCTGGTTTGTGAAATATTGTAGGGAGGTTTCTCGAATAGTGCAATTGATAGTCGAACACATGACAGATGGGTCCATGCTAGACCCCTACCTCAGATCAAGGTGATGATCAGTGGTAGATATGACGACGGCACAAGAGGCTAGTAACTAGCATGGGCTGTTTGGCGATGAGATAGCCGAATAGTAGGAGCATCCGGTCTTGAGTTACCTTAAGAGATAAGGCGGTAAAGACATTCTGGAAGATTCCTGTGCGGCTAAACTCTGTGATGGAACAAGATCCCGCTAATGAGGGATGCTAGCTGTGTTTCCTAATAAGGATAGGATATTCAGCTTGGGGAAAGAGTCCCACGGAGATTGAAGGCGTGATCCAATAAGGGAACGAGAATCCATTGTATTTGGGATAGGAAACCTAGGGCAATTAGGATGCTTATGCAGCAAGCATACAAACATCTATAAATGTGAGGTAAACCTAGATGTAAAAGGTATGCAGTTTGTTGCAATCGAGTTATTCACCTACTGATAATTAGGGTTTCTTGAGAGTACGTGATACTGACTTTGGCATCAGAGGGCCTTTGCCGACAAGAGGCAAAGGTGCACTCACCCTTGTTTGTTTTGCAGTTAGGGTTCCGGTAGAAGGCTAGGGTTCCGTCAAGGAGGCACGTGAAGCTGTTCACCAAAAAGCTAGAGTTAGCACTAAGCGGATTTTTTCCCCTTACAATTGGTGCCGTCTGTGGGAAATGATATAGTTCCCATTGAAACTATTGTGGAAGAAGAGCCATACGACCCAAAGAACACGCGAGGTCCTGAGGGGATCGTGATGAAACGCCACTGTAGGCTCCGAAAAAGCTTCTGGTGGAGAAAAGGAAGGGCACGGCAGGTACAAGTCACTCGTTGGTTCAATCCTAGAGTTCTAAGGATAAAATGTTAGGATGAACTCAAAGTTCACGAGTGGGGGCAAATACTACCAGGAAAGATGAGTCCGCTAGGCACTCAAAGAGAGCTCGAAACAACGATGATCTCCTCGATAAGAGAGGCAAGAAATCAAGGGGTATGCACGCCTGATTTAAAAGCATGAGAGAGAGATTCGAGAAATCGAGTACAAAAGGGGTCACCTTGAGCATCCCAAGCAGAGGTACCAAATAACACCATGAGAGGTGCGCAAGACAAAGATTGTTTGCCATGAAGGGCTGAAAGTAATGAATTAAAAGTAAATGCCGCATAGGGCAGGGTTATCGAATGAACACCAAGACGTTTGGTTGGCACGAAAGGCAGGGGTGCAAAGGGTACGATTGAGTTCACTTACAACACAAGAACACTCTTCCAACCAAGTCGAGGACCCGGTTACCCAATTTCAACGTGAGGCTGAGCAGTGTGCCGAGCACCACAGAGGTCGAGCAAATGTTCAAATACACAAGGAAGTAATGAAGAACAAAGAGGAGTTTTGCTCCATCATTGACAAAGCACTCACGAATGGCATTCTCGCCATCGAGAGAAGTGGCTACGTTGTCAGGAATGATGAAACTTGCCCTAAAGTCAGTCATGGTTTAAGGAGAGTTGTAGTAACTCCTAAAATCTCCTTATTTCTTACTATGGGTATACGAAGAGAAACCCTAGAGACGAAAAGCCCAAAGTCGACAAAAAAGACAGAAACAAAGTCGAAATGGGGAGCAGGAATTTATGAAGTTAAGATTGAGTCAACTTGGTGCAAAAGGGAAGGTTCTTGAGGTGATGAGCAATGCTTCAATGATGGAAATTGCCTTTCTTCCTTTTACAGAAGAGGACTTAGCGAGCGAGATATGGGTTTGCAATGGGGACGAAATCCCCTGAGTACCCCAGTTAGTGGGGTGACATATGTGAAACATCACCCCAGATGCCGTTTGTGTGTCTCGTTTCATGAGAACATTTGTTGACAGCCCAAAAAATGAAGACGGTTGTGTTGACAGCCAAATTATTGACCTAAGGGCCGAACAAATAAAGAATTGTTCCAAACGAAGTTTTGGCACAGATAAGGCATTCGATGTGTGATAATGCATGACACAAAGAAGCTTTGACTCATCATCTACCGAACATAGATGACGAACAAAGCTGGGGAGTAATTGTAGGGAGGTATTCCCAAATAGTGCAATTGATAGCCAAACACGTGACAGATGGGTCCACAATAGACCCCTACCTCCGATCAAGGTGATGATCAACGATAGAGATGATGATGGCACAAGAGGCCAGTAATGAGCATGGGCTATTCGGCGATGAGATAGCTGAACAGTAGGAGCGTCCTATCTTGAGTTACCTTAAGAGATAAGGCGGTAAAGACATTCTAGAAGATTCCAGCGCGGCTACACTCCATGATGGAACAAGATCCCGCGAATGAAGGATGCTAGCTGTGTTTCCTAACGAGGATAGGATATTCGGCTTGGGGAAAGAGTACCACACAGATTGAAGGTGTGATCCAATAAGATAATGAGAATCCATTGTATTCGGGGTTTCCTATACGGGATAAGAAACTTAGGGCAATTAGGATGCTTGGGCAGCAAGCATACGAACATTTATAAATACAAGGTAAACTTAGATGTAAAAGGTACGCAGTTTGTTGCAATTGAGTTATTCACCTACTGATAATTAGGGTTTCTTGAGAGTACATGATACTGACTTTGGCATCGGAGGACCTTTGCCGACGAGAGGCAAAGGTGTGTTTACCCTTGTTTGTTTTGCAGTTTGGGTTCCGGCAGAAGGCTAGGCTTCCGGCGATGAGGCACATGAAGCTGTTCACCAAAAAGCTAGAGTTAGCACTAAGCGGATTTTTCCCCCTTACAAATACTATAAATTTTTGAGCTTTTATTTTGATGTTGCATTCCGTAAATTATTTTTTGAAGTTTATTTTTGTGTATACATGCCTCACAGATTGAGGGTGAGTTTCCCTATGGGGCTAAAGGGGCTTATTTTCGTTCATATTTTGTGAAGAAAAATAAGCCCCTTTAGCCCTGTCAGGAAAACTCACCCTGAATCTCTTAGGAAAACAGCATTCAGCCATAGTATTCACGTTAATACATCAGTCAAGTTGAACAATAATTGAAATTTCCAGTCAAATTTTTGTTGTCTGAAACGAGCGTCCGTTGTTGGTCTACTTCTTGATGTATTAAGAAGACAACTGAAGCCATTTGAAATACTACGTACAAGGGTTTCATGTTTCAACATGTCTTCTCTGATGGATACATCAAGTTTGTATTTCATTTGGATACATAAGTTTATAGTTCTGCTCTGATGGATACATAAAGTTTGCAGTTCTTTTGTTCCAGCCATAAGAAGGGGAAAATGTAACTTTGATCGCTAGTTTTATGTCCACATTGCTTTGATCTTCAATGGAGGGGTCTGCTCGTTTTTTGAGTTTCCCATCATTTTATGACGACGAAGACGAACTGTTTCCTTCTCAGAAAATATAATGTGCGTCTTACGTTAAGTAAGGAAAAGAATCATTTAACTGCAGTTTTGACAATGTGGGCATGAATTACTATGTGAGATGTGGATACGAAAACGAGATTTAATTAATTGGATGCCAAGAGGAGTAGTTTTTAGTAATGTGGAGTCAGCGTCACCTTGGCATGGGAGATGGTGTGGTCAAACTTTATCTGATGCTTGTCTACCTAACTAATGCTATACCCTGTTTTTACGCTCAGAATCTCTGATACTTTGATGAAATTCTAAAGGGAGGAAAAAAAAGTGCTATGGAGGCCATACTGGTTTGGAAGCACGTCTACGATAGAGGCATAGTTTTAAATATCGGCCGATACGGTACGTATCGGCCGATACGTACCGGAATTTTCGGCTCCCGATACGGATATTGGCCGATATATCGGTGAGATTGAAATTCACAGGCGTATCGGCCGGTTCCCGATATGTATCGGTCTGTAACCGATATTTGGACCGTTACGGCCGATACGGCCGATACGGCCGATACGTATCGGTTCTGAAAAAAAAAAAAAAAAACAGAAAAAACCAAAAAACAAAGCTAAAAAAAAAAACAGAAAAAATAAAAAAAAAGAGCTCCTTCCACACATATGTATATATTTGCTTCCACGTCATTCATGTACGTATCGGTACCTCCACGTCATTCATTTTGGCATTGAAGTTGTATTAGCAAAATTATGTTTGACTTAAAAGCTATGAGCTTAAAACTCGTTGTGGCTAGCGATTATGTAATGTAAAACCTCTATGGTGTGTTTATTTTAATGTCTTCATCTTATTTTTGCTATTTATGTCAATTATATCGAAACTTATAATGTTGTATTTTTCTCATATTTATAAAATCTTATTGACTTGCGAGTTTTGATAAATTATCGGATATTTCACATGAAGAGAATGGGCTATTACATGTCTTAAATTAATTAAAATGTGATAATTTAAGCCAATGTTTGGGGCAAAAGTATATTTTTTAAGTTTTATACATGTTGCTGATGATTTTTAAAAATTCACGACCGCGACACCCGATTCCCGCGACGTATCACCGATATGTCCCGATACCGATATACCGCGACCGATACCGCGACGGCGACCGATACCGCGATTTAAAACTATGGATAGAGGAGAGAGATTTTGTTTTCCTGTTGTTTTTTTAGTTGGCTTGCCATGGGTTACTATGGTATCAAACCTCTCACACTAATAGTCTGTTCTAGATGATAAAATGCTCTCGATTTCTGTGTATGTCTGTCTGCATGTCTTGGTGGGTATTGTTGTACTTTTCGCTGGCATTTGATTATGTCCTGTAGTAATCTACAATTGTTTTTGAATCATCGTTTCTCCAATCTCAGCCATGGACACAGGATTCTTGACTAATGTGCAGGTATACTGGCTTCTGTTTGAAGTCTTTGGACGATAGTTTTGCCAAAGTTTCAATAGTCCGTACTCCATAAAACTTTTTCAATTAGAGCTCTCTGTACAATCTTAATGGTAATAATAAAGAACAAGTGAAGTGATGATGAACGACAGCGGAATTCAACAAATTATCTCCAGGGCTCGATTTTGTGTTTTGGTTATCTTGCTTCTGTGATCTGTCACAGGGAAAGAGTGACAATTCATCGGATTTAGCTATGGGAGGTGAGTAAAGTTGTGCTAGATATGAAGTAATTAGAAGCAATGGTTATGTGTGAAATATGAAGGTGTATAATTTTTTTCCTCCCTTTAGTAATCCATGTTTTTATCCTTTTGCTTGGAGCAGACACTTCATGCTTTCAGTGGGTGACCTGTGGAAGGAATACGTTGTTTCAGCAGATACCGAAGCAGTTGTTCTCATCCAAGTACATTGATTTTTTTTCCTTTAAAATTTAAATCTTTCAGTAGCCATTCCGTAGTTGTTTGATGACCAATATTGACGAGGTCAGACCATCCATAGCAAAAGATAACATGAAGGTCACCTAGACATTTTTAAAACAGGAAGGTCTTCTGCTTGGATCGTTTCTTCAGCTGAGTTCTCCCGTATGGTTTCTGAGGCATAAGAAGAAAAATGTGGGCATGAATCCAGCGATTTGAGGTTTAATATAGTGGGGAGTCCTCATATTCATTTCCCTTGTTTCTGTTAGTTGTCTGATGAGCATTTCCTTTTCTTGTAAAGTATATACTTTACTAGAAATGCATTAAAATGCAGTAAGTGTCAGAAATCAAGATAATTCTTGCAAGCTAGAAAGGCAGTGAAGCTGCTACTGCTGCTCTATGCAAACGTGCCTCATTTGGGTATTCCAGGCCGTATAAGGCTGCAATCTCATTCCGACCTGATTCTTGGAAGAAGATGTAGCTAAGTGCTGGTTCCAACAAAAAATTTCTTTCTTCTTTACCCGAACAAAAATTTAAATGCTTCACTTCCGTAAAGTAAGTTGAGGTACAATGATATGAGTTCTTTCGTCGTTAATTCTCCGAAAAAAAAAAAAAACAAAGAAGATAAGAGTTGTTTGCAATTAGAATGGTTTCTTTAGTTTCAGGTTGTCGTTGGTGCATGCTCTAGCAAAATATCATGATATAAATCAAAGTCAAAGGAATAAAGAGAGTGAAGGAGAGAAGAGCTGTTTGACGAAGGTGTATACTGAGAAACGAAGAATGGGGTTATTGAATGAACTTTTCTGGTGACTTCAAACATCATCTAAGAGTAATTAGAATTCATTCTCTTTGTTATTGTTATTTGTTAGGACGTGTTGAATGTTAGGTCCTGCATCGGATAAACACAGTAAAAGTATATGGAGTGGGCTTTGCAGTTACCCCCAGCAGATTGGGCCTTATGCACCCAAGGGAGTATCAAAGCATTGCAGGAAGTCCCAAACCATTATTTGGAGTTATGGACATCGGTAGCTAAAATACGGGAAACCAAAGCCATAACCGTGATGTTTAATATCGAAATGAATGTTGCTTTGAGATGATTGATTCTTTTACCAAAGAGTTAGTCGCAATGATTTTGTGTGGCTCTTATCCATAGTGCCAATGATTCTTTTGTCATGCATTATGCTATGAAAGGTAGGATTTTCTTCTTCTTTTTTGGGTAGATAAAGGTAGGATTTTCTTTCTAGTTTTGAAATGTTCGATTGTCAATGAATAACACAAATGACTCACATCCTTCAGATTCATTTGCAAACCACAATGGAGCATTGGGCTGAATTGATCTATTCATAAAGGTGGAAATATCAAATATGTCTATATGAATGATGTTTTTTGTTCGTTTGGAAGATCTCCACAAGTCAGAGCTCCTAATATTGATTACGATAGTATGCAATTTTGGCACTAATAATCAATGGTTTTGCAATTTGGCTCTCTTTAGCGGGATGGTGGACAAGACCACTTCAAGGACAATGAGTTTCGACCTTCTTGGTGTTTCAGAAATAGTAGTGGTTGTGACGTTAAGATGGATAGAAATGACCTTTCTAATTGGATAAACCTCACATCAATGCTGAACCATCTATCCCATGATTGCTTAATATAGACACCGCATTTTCCGCTGTTGGTTTGTTCATTTTGTATGTCTTTGCTATTAGGTCAATCTGGTGGAACTCGGAGATGATTTTGAGGGCCTATGTTGCAGACAAGATTAGGTTAGTGCTCTATAACTTTCCTGCATTCCAATGAAACATAGTGTTTACACCCAATTTTGACCAAAATTTAGAGACAGATTAATTTAAAAATTAATGGTTAAAGAGCCATTATTTTCCATCATTAGAGGAGTTGTGCAATGGGCCTCTCATTTTTGGGGACATATAGAAGATCAATGGGTCACACCAAAGTTTCATGGAAATGGGTCAGTTTTATGCTCAAGGAGTTCCATCAACTAAGGCCCAATCTGAATTTGTCTTGGGCCAAAGTTTTCAGAAGGCCTTAAAATCTAATAGCTTACTTTCCGGGTTTGGGCATGTTTGTGGGACTTACAATAGGTTCAAATCAGTTAAAGTTTTCTTTCCAGGCCCAGGTTAAGAAGACCTGGGCCTTTAGAGGCCCAGTTTCATATTCCATGTTCTTTCCATATTCTAGAATGTACTTGAACCAATTAGAACATGGTCCATGGGAATATGGGGAGGAAGGGAACATGGAATAATTGTTTAATGGCCAGGAAAGTCTGTGAGCGGCATAATAGATTGCCCTGGAATGCAAGCAGCTCAAGACCTTTCTTCTTGATGAAGGAAGGCCAAAGGTGCTTGGCATACATGCAAGCTGCCAGCATAAGCAACTCAGCCAGGCCAAGGACACATGGCATCCATGCAAGAAGATGATTCAAGCAGCTCAAGGCCTTTCTTCTTGATGAAGGAAGGCCAGGGGCACTTGGAATGCATGCAAGCTGCCAACACAAGCAGCTCAAGCAGTTGTGCTTCATATTCCTGCGTACTTAGATGCTGGGAATAGTAAGTGGACCTCTTGGAAGCACCTCAAAAGACAATGAGGAGGCCAAGAAGCCTGGATGTTCTGCAACAACTGAAAATTCCTTTTGCTTTTATCAATTTTTGTGCAAAGAAGGAAGTTTTTTTAAGGTATACGCCGACTTCTTGGAGTGAAAAGCAAGTTACGGGCAGGTGGCAGCTTCCCATTGTTGCGTTTTGAAGCAGCTCAAGCAGCTCAAGGCCTGGAACTTCTAGCTATAAATACCAGAATTTCAGGTCTTGGCAAGAGTTCAGCACCATCAAGCCCTGCGCTTATTAAACTTACCTGTCATTTACTTTCAGCAAAATATTGTATTTCCTTTCCATCTAGCCCAGCCTAGATTTTGTTATTTATTTCCTTGTACGAACTTTGTTAAACCATTAATGAAGTTCTTTTAATTTCATCGCACCTTGTTTCTTGTTCTTTTATCCATTTTCTAACGATGGTTAGGAATATTTAAGTCCTTACCCAGCAAAGGCAAACAACGAACCATCACGAGGTCTTACCCTTTGGGCCTAGCACAATTGTTCAAAAGAAGTCAGATTTTTGAGGCACAGAGGCCTTGAAATACAGTTTGGACTGCATTCCAGTCCTGGCACACCCGTTACATTAGCCAATTTGGTTTTGCACTCTGTGTAGAAACACATAGAATACCATAGTGAGGGTGGAGTTTGTTTGATCATTTTGGGTTTCTCTTTCTCAAAGTCTACGGCCATTTCCAATATGCTTTATTGTAGATAGTAATTGCAATTTTGGATTTGTTTTGTCATGACTGCTTGGTGAAGTTAGATGAACACTGAACCTACTTTGAAATTGACCGGTACCTGTCTTGTGGATAATTGTTATTATTGTCCACAAATTCCTTGTCGGGCTTTTTTTGAAGTCAAGTTAAAAACCTTTATATTATGTCTTGTTACACAGCCAATTATTGGGTACTCCCAAAATACCATGTGGTACTCCCCGTAAGAAAAATATCTCCACCACATAATGTAGGTCACTCTTTGTCAACCACGTAGGCAACGCCATGTGTACTCCAGGAACATTGAACAGTGTTACACTCGCAACAATATTTGCCCCTTCCTTATCTGTAGTGTCCCTTGACTCATTAATAGGATTCATAATATATGGCTGGCAACAAATATGGGGGACCCAATCCTTATGACAATTAAAAGAACATTGTACGAAAATCACGCAATGTCATGTGCTTCATGCCACTGATGCATTCTAATCAAAGGAAGTTTTTCTTATCCAAAAGCATTTAATGCTGGTTGCAACCTCAAAAGTCCTCTCACACAAATATTTTCATGAGAATCTAATTACCGGAACTTCTTATTATTCATAATAATGTCACGTAAGGGCAAAATTAACTCTATACATGTAGCCATGAGGTAATGTTGTGCTGTTCAGCTTGTTCACGTACAGATGCAAGTACCGGGGGACGCAAGATACGAAAATGAAAGGTGGTAGTTTGTGGTAACCAGCGGGAGAAAAAGCTGTCACCCAGTTTTAGCTGTTAAGCTTTTGTTCAGCTGTGCTTGTTGAGGCCTGCATCATCCAATATACTTCAAAATATTTAATGAGATACACACAAGGAAAACTATTATAACCTGTAAAAGAGCTTGTTTTCTATTTTGACTAGTATTGTGGTATCGTTCATCCTTGTCTAAAAGCCTAGAAATGAATGAGTAAAATGCAGGAAGTAAATACTATACTAAAGGAGTAACTTTTCCGACTCGTGTAAACAATATTTGTTATGCAGGATTAGTAGCGTTTTATTAGTTAGAGTTTCATAACCTCAGCATCACATACATGAAGAATAAGCAACATAAAAAGTTGAAGGAAAATGTTTGGTGTAATATAGCTTACAGGAAAGTTAGACCATACAAAAAAAATGGAAACAAATGTTGAAGAAAGTTACCTTCTAACATTGACAAGTAAATACCATTTCCTTCAGAAGGCCTAAAACTTTGGTTGTTTTCATAAAAATTTCATTTTTTTGAGTGGATGGAAGTCCTTTCTTCCTAAATACGAATTCGAACTCAAGGTTGATATTTTGGAATTAGGGGAGACCGGGGAAAGTGGATAAATAATTGCAGAGGAAAATGCTTGGGAATCGAAGCTTTGCTGTTAATAATGAGCTTAGTTGTATTGGAAAATAGGTATTGGGATCGTATTATATGATGCTCCCCATGATTATATGTATATTGACGTTTTACTTCTATGACCCAGAATTCTTCTGCAGTGTTTTTTTTTATTTTCAAGCGAAATTTCCTGCATCGTTGTCAAAGGTTTATGTGCAGATGAGTAACCGATCAATCTGATTTACTTCTACTGGGATGGAGAATAGAACTGGAATTCACTGACCCCAACTTGTGTCACAAAACAACAAACGGCACATTTCACAGACCGTGCTCCATATTGATACATTAACAGCATCCGACAGCTTCCACAGTTGACATGGGCCACCTGATTTGCTGCCATCATACACAATTTGATGCTTAACAACAAGCATATGATCTTAAAACATTATTCGCATATACCAATTATTAGCTTTTTACCTTCTAATGCCAAATTGACAGTATGACAACAAGAACATTGAACACTTGTTGCTCCACGAATATACATGAGTAAGGTGTGGCAGCCTCCACAGACCAACTGAGCCATTTCCGTGCCTGTTCGAAGTCCAGTCAACAACATAAGCTATGTTAAGATTTCGGACACTGCAAATCATTTATCCTCAAGAAGAAATGTTTTTGAGTAATTTGTCGCGCAATGTTTTCATGTTAGATTCTTCGAATAATGAAGAAAGAGAGGAAACATACCGGGCAGTGGTACAGCCATGACGGCATTGCAAACAGCACAACATACCGAGGTTGCTCCAACTGGATAGAGTAAAAGGTTTCGACATCCCGAACATACAAGCTGGCTTTGTGCACCTGGTGATCAGAATATACTTTCTAAGTAGTCGTTTGACAGATGACGAAATGTGGTTTCCAAAGCAGGGGAACTCTGTATTGGTTCAAAGCCACAGATTTCTTGCAACCACTTGATGAGCTCTTGGGTAACTAGATAACAAAACAATATTGCAATCTAGATAAAACTTGTCATTCCTCTAAAATGGATGATTTTTGTTTCATACTCAATTCCTGGAATCTTCAATTCTAATTTGTTAATCATATGGACATTGATATCAGATTCACAATTCCAGAGGTTTTTGCACCGAACTTTGCTTAGTTCTTGATTGATGAGATACCCAGTTTAGACATGGAGCAAAACAATACTCCTAGCTATGTGGACCTCATGATTCTTTGATAATTGATAATTGATAATTTTTTGTATTATGTTGGCATTTCAGCATTTGATAAAATCTAGAGTGTCACAGGCTAGAACAAATGCAGAATGAGCGTTCTACCATTTGCAGGTGGTGTAGATGGCACCATAGCCGTTGGATATGGAGCAAGAGGAACTGGCATTGTAAATCTGCCAAAGGTACGGTCTTCCAAGATCTTAGAATCCGTCTCCTTTATGTTGAAACAGAAGTTTTTTCATCTACTCTTTACCATTTGCCGGAGAAAAGAAAAAAACTGCCAACGTGTGAGCTAAGCCCGTCCAAGAGACCTGAACCATAATTGGCAACCAAAAATACAGTGATTGGCTGTTCAAAAAGAGAAATCGGAGAAAATGGAGAAACAGAACCGGAAGCGCCCTTGTTTCAAAGCGAAAGGTCAAAAAATTGTACAAATAGCATAAACAACGCCGTACCCAATTGATATAAGTTCGCATATAGTTGTGAAACACAAAAATGTGTGCAGTATTTCGTCTAAGCTGTGGATTCAGTTGAAACTTGAAAATAATGAAGTGGGGCAAACACAGACCTTTGGAGTTGCAGGTGTGTGTGTGTGAGAGAGAGAGAGAGAGAGAGAGAGTGTGTGTGTGTTTTTTTAAGATGCAACTAGACTAACTTATATAGAGGTGATAACTAGAGGTGGTGTTATCAGGGGCGAAGAGGTGCAAGCGGTGCCCCGGCCCCTACACATCTTCGATTATCTCACTAATCATACTATAGTTTCAAGTTGATTGGGAAAAATTCTATAAGATTGGCGCAAGTCTCTTAAGTGAAAAAAGAGTTGATAATTTTTTTTATGCGTGTGTGAAAAAACTCTTAAAATTTCAAATAATCAACCATCTTTCGGTGGTGGTTATAAAACTAATGGAATTACTTATATGTACACAATCTCTTCTTCTTCTTTTCAAAAATAGTAAGTAGAAATGTGTGTATTATAGACTATATTTTTTTGTTATTGTAGGGGGATGAAAACAATTGCTGCTTCGGATCAACTGAATTGCAACAGCTTATTCGTGCCTCTTCATCGGAACCCTAACTCGTTGTCTGAACCATAATCTGCAAAATAGACAGGGGGTGAGTGCACCTTTGCCTCTCATGGCAAAGGCCCTCCTATGCCTTTGTTAGTATCACGTACTAGGAATCAAACCCTAATTATCAGCAATAAGAATGCAGTGTATTGTGTACCTTTTACCTCTAGGCTTATTCTGTTTATATAGACATTCGGATGCTTGGCGCTCAAGCATTGCCATAGGATTTCCAACTCGTATAGGAAACCCAGGATATCAAGGATTCTCGTTTCCTTTATCAGTTTAATAGAAAAGAGTCCTTTTAGGATTCTTTTCCATTATTGGCCGAACATCCCATTCTCATTGGGTATCTTTCTCAGATCCTATATTCTCGGGATCTTTATTCCTTAACGGAATAACACTGTTTCTGGATCTTTCCAGAATGTTCCCTATGCTCCCTCAATTGATTTGGGGTTCTTTCCTTGTTCGGCCATCTCGTTGCCGAACAGACTGTCTGGACCAATGACGTCACATGTAATTTGGTCCAAACGTAATCAGAATGTCTCTAACTGCCGAACAGTTTTAGTTTACACCACTGATTTCTCATGTCATTGGCCTTCAATTAGCCGAACAGACTGCATGGATAAATGACTTCCCATATCATTGGTCCATATCGCTGTTTACCATACTGCCCGGCGATAAGTCCAGTCGTACTTACCACGTGCTCCCAAACATCACGTGTTTGGCAATTGAACGTATCTGCTCGGGAATACCTCCCTATAATTGCTTCCTAGCTTCATCTTTTTTACCACTGTTCGGGGGTAATATATGAAGCTTAGAAACAAAATTTTTAGACCAGACTCTTATGATTCCGTGTAGCCATAATTTCAATATCTCATTAATGCCTTTTGGCGCCTCCATCATTATATCATCTCGAGGTAATGACTCCACGTGGCATATGTCGTACGCTTTACATTAAATGTAAACTGACGCTTTGTCCAAACGACGTCAATACGTCGTTAGTTGAATCCCTTTATCCCGTTACTTTCTAAGTAACGGTGTGAGTCGGGACGTTTCATCTCCGTCCCTGGCACTTAAACCCCAGAAAGGGCTCATTTTGGGTTTCTTACCCAAAACTTCAAACTCTTTCTCTCTCTAAGCTCTCTGTCATTGCCACCGTCTGCAAACTCGATTGCATTCCAGGGAATCATCATCGTATTCTTGTAAGATCCTCGTTCTTACTTCATTTCTTCTGCTTGGGTTCCCAATTAAGACTTCCCCTCTATTCCATTAGATTCCATCTGAGATTTTTCATTCTCGGATTTGTGGGTCGTTTCTAGGGTTTCAATCATATGATTTTCAAGTTTTACTTTCTCTTTCGAATATATCCATGGCGGATGATAACCCTCCTAGACCCAGTAAGTTTAGGAAGCTTTGTGATACCCCTGCTGCCATGGCGGCATTTAGAGATAAATATAATATTCCTAAAAATGTAGGGCTTGAACTCGCTCCATTAGGAGCGGATAAGGATGCTGGATCATGGGATAGAATGTGTATCCCAATCGTGGCCATTGTCGAAGGCGGGGTCCGTTTCCCCCTGCATCCATTACTCCGTCAGATTTAAGCTGGTACCGTCTTACACCCATGCAAGTTTCTACGAACGTTTTCAGATTGATAATGGGGACTTTAGCCCTAAATGAGATCCTAGGGACCCAATTAGGAATATGGGATATCCAATGGTGGTACAGTATAGTACTAAACCCCGAGTACAATACTTGCTACTTCAAAGTTAGGAGGGCAGACAAACATTTTGTGCTCAATCTGCTAGATTCTGCTCGTGACCACGAGATTGACTTCCTCTATGTAACTGGAGCATTCGAGCCTTTAGGGGAAGATGGCAAAGTGCTGGGGCTCCATTGCCCCCACATATGGGGCTATCCACGTATGCTCTTGCTTTTACCCTTTTGCAATTTTTCGTTTACTGCTTTCTCATAGCTCCTTTATGTTCTAACTTTGGTTTTGCAATTTGGATCTTGCAGCTGAAAACGCTAACCACCGTCCCAGACGTGTACTGAGCAACGTCCGAACAGAGGACATTAACAAGGTGCTAAAGTATACAGGCGTGCCTGGTACCCGAACAGCTGGAAATCACAATACACCCTAACCCATTCTGCTTTAAGGGTCTTTGCACTCCTCAATCCAGCCAAGAGTGCCTCATATTCAGCCACATTATTCGATGCACTGAATCCAAGCCGAACAGACAGTTCAATCAGAACTCCTTGAGGAGGAAACAGGACTACCCCAATTCCTGAACCAGTATTACATGCTGATCCCTCAACGAATAGCTTCCATTCCGTGGGATCCTGTTCGGCTGCAGGCTGATCCTTCATGGATGATGTCTTAGTCACCTGTTCCTTTCTCGTAGGAGGTAGGGGAGCCACGGTGGGTGAAATTCTGCCACAAAATCAGCCAACACTTGACCTTTGATTGCTGTGCGTGGCTGATATTCGAGATCGTACTAGCTTAACTCCACGGACCATGTCGAGATCCTTCCCGAAAAGTCTGCCTTTCGTAACAACGATTTTAATGGAAACTCAGTATAAACCACAACCTTGTGGCTTTGGAAGTAGTGTGGCAGTTTTCTGGTGGCTGTCTTAAGTGCCAGGACGAGTTTTTCTAAGGGCAGATATCTCGTCTCTACATCTAGCATTGTTTTACTAACATAATATATAGGGATTTGTTCTTTTCCCAAATCCCTTAACAGGACTACACTCACTACATGCTCGGAAACAACCAAGTACAAAATTAAAGACTCACCTGGCTGTGGAGTTGATAGAAGTGGGGGTTCTGCCAGGTACTTCTTCAGGTCCTAGAAGGCTTGCTCACATTCTGCTCCCCATTCGAATCCCTCCCTCTTTTTTAGTAACTGAAAAAAAGGTCTGCACTTATCACTTGACCTATTGATGAATCTGTTAAGTGCTGCTGCCATTCCAGTCAGCCTCTGGACTTCTTTGGTAGTTTTGGGACTCTGTAGTCTCTGTAGGGCATCAATCTGATTGGGATTTGCCTCTATTCCTCTCATGGTTACCAAATGGCTCAGGAACTTTCCTGAACCACCTCCAAACGCACACTTCGAGGCGTTGAGTTTTAGTTTATACTTCCTTAGGATTTCGAACACTTCTTTTAAGTCAGTAATATGCCCTCCTTTTTCTCGACTCTTTACCAGCATATCATCTATGTAAATTTTCAAAGTTTTTCCAATGAGCTTCTTGAACATAATGGTTGCAAGTCTTTGGTATGTAGCCCCAGCATTCTTCAGGCCAAACGGCATGACACTGTAGCAATACAACCCTCGTGGTGTGATGAACAAAGTCTTTTTTTGATCAGGTTCAAACATAGCAATCTGATGGTATCCTCGATATGCATCGAGAAAACTCATTCGCTCGTAACCAGAGGTTGCATCAACCAATTGGTCAATCCTGGGCAAAGGAAAACTATCCTTAGGGCACGCTTTGTTTAGGTCTGTGAAGTCCACACAGACACACCACTTCCCATTCTTTTTCTTCACCACAACAGTGTTGGATAACCACTCTAGGTAGTAGACTTCACGTATTGCTTTAGCCTCCAGTAAACGATCGACCTCTTCAATTACTGCATCCACATGCTGCACGGCTGCCCTTCGTTTTTTCTGAATGATCGGCTTGTGCTGAGGATCAATGTTCAAATGGTGACAGATCACATCTGCATCCACCCCAGGCATTTCCTCTGGCACCCATGCAAAAACATCAATATATTCCTTCAGAAATCTTATCGATTCAGCCTTTTCGTCTGCCGGTAGTGATTCTCCAATTAAAAAATATCTTTCAGGATCAGTCTCGTTGATTTAAATCTTCTCCAAGCCTTCAACCACTTTTTCAGCCGGACTTCTTCCAACATCCTCGATAGTTGGTTGATCAGGTACTTCTAATGTATGAACATGGTGGACCTTTGGGGCAGTTTTGATGATGGAAATCAAACACTGTTGTGCCACCTTTTGGTTGCCTTTAAGTACTTCAATCCCATTTGATCCTGAGAATTTCACCATCTGGTGATAAGTCGAGGAGACTGCTCTCATCTTGTGCAACCATGTCCTCCCTATAATCGCGTTATAGGAAGAAGGGACATCGACCACTAGGAAATCTGTTCTCAACACCACTGATCCAGCCCGAACAGGTAACGTTACCTTTCTAAGGGGCTAGACTGCTCCTGCACCGAACCCAATGAGAGGTGTTGTAGACTGCTCTAAGTCTGTTTGGGCCAGCCCCAGCTTCTTGAATGCATCATAGTACAACACCTCTGTACAACTCCCCGAGTCAACTAGAATTCTCTCGATGTCATATTCCCCAACTCGTAGGGTTACGACCAATGCATCGTTGTGGGGTATTTGGACCTCCCCCAAGTCATCATCAGTGAATGCTATGCTCTCGTTGCACACATCATTCTCTCGTCCTCTTTTATTTCCCAAACGCATCACATGATAATCGTGTTTGACTTGCCTTTGCAACAGCCTCACCTCATTCCTCGTATAAGGTGTAGCCAATCCATGTATCATATGGATCAGGCCTTTAGGATTTTGTTCATAACCCAGCTCCATAGCTTTCCCTTTTTCCTTTGGATCCTCCTGGATAAACTCCTTGAGATAGCCCCGAGAGACCAAATCATCAAGGTGCCTCTTGTACATCTCACAATCCTCGGCCATGTGGCCCCAATCTTTATGATAACTACAATGCTGATTCGTAGCACGTTTTGCATCTTTGTCTCCGCCTAGACTTGGTGGCCATTTAAAATATGGCTGATTCTTTATTCGATAAAGAATCCTGTAAATTGGCTCCTTCCAAACTGTAGTGATAGAAAAAAAGGATTTAGGGTCAGGAGCTTGCTTGTCCTTGTACGGCTCTTTCTTAGCCTTCCCGTACTCCCTTCTCTCTCTATAAGTCTTGGGCTCTGGCTTATCCACTTTTTTGGCAAGTGCCTTCGGCTGTTCGGCGACCATCCTACCATCCTCACGGAGTATGTCATCCTCCATTCTGGCATGTTGCTCTATCGGTTCCATCAATTTAGCCAGGGTGGCTACCGGATGTTTATTTAATGAGCGGCGTAGCTCTCCCCGAACAGGCAAACCAGTCTTGAAGGTAACAATTGCAAACTCCTCACTGCAACTTTCAATCTCGTTGAAAGTCTCCCAGTACTTCTTTGCATAGTCCCTGATCTGTTCGTTTTCCTCCTGTTTCATGGTGGAAAGACTTTCAAAGGTCTTTGGGGCCTTTCTGCTTGTCAAGAACCGAGCAGTGAATTCCTCGGCCAACTGCCTCCATCCCCGTATGGATCGTGGGGCCCGTTTATGGAACCAAGATAAAGCCACCTTACCAAGGCTGGAGGAGAACATCTTGCACAAGATGGCATCATCCCCTTCATGCATAAACATAGCCTGTTGATAATGCTATATATGAGCCACAGGATCCGTATTTGTCTCGTAAAGTACGAATGCACCGTGCTTCACTCTGCTCGGCAACCTTGCCTCTTGTAGCCTCTTTGTAAAGGGGGACGCTGCAATATTACTCAGGGCCTTGCGTGCTACTTCTCGTGCAGTCACTGTCCCATCCTCTTGCTCCTTTGACTTGTGGTCCGAAGCCTTGACCCAATCAGCATCAGGTCTCTCGTACCTATCTCGATGATGTTTTCTTGTTTCCTTTTCCTCGGGGGTAGAACTTCGGTCTCTGCTCCTCCTTTTTCGTGAAGAAGCCCTTCTCTCGGGTGTTCGACTTCTACTTCTTATTCCCCTTTTTCGTGAAGAAGCCTCATGATGCCCTATAACAAGACTTCTGCTCCCTCTTATGCATGAATGAGTCTGCTTATGAACCACCAGAACCCGTCCCTCTCTCTGGGAATTCCTTCGAGAGAGTCCATTCCCTCTACGTGACTATTAAAAGTCTTAGCCTATAAGCTGTACATAAAAGAATCTGGTAGGTTGTTTACTGATGTGATCGTGGACACAGCTACATCACCTCACTGAACGATCTATCGAATCAGGTGATACTTACGCTCGATGTATTTTCCTTCTTATGAGTCAATGGCTCTTTAGAGTTAGCAATTCCACCACTATTGTCACAATTGATGTAATAGCTAATTGCACTAAAAGAATCATTTCTAGATCCATCAAGAAGTTTCTAAGCCAAACGGCCTCTTTGGCTGCTTAAAAAGCTACCACATACTCAGCCTCCATGGTGGAATCAATCAATGCACGATTGCTTGATACTCCTCCAACTTATGGCTCCATGGCCTAAGGTAAACACATATCTCGAGGTAGACTTTCTGGAATTCCTATCTGACATAAAGTTTGAGTCTGTGTACCCATGAGGTACCAGACCATCAAACTAGAACACCAACATATGATCTCTAGTTTTTTTCAGATACTTAAGAATATGTTTCACTACAGTTCAATGCTCTTGCCCTGAATTACACTGAAATCTACCAACCATGCTAACAACAAAACAAATATCAGGTCTAGTACACAGCATAGCATACATGAGGCTTCTTACTGCCAAGGCATAAGGAACTGCCTTCATCTTCTCCATCTCCTCAGGTGTCTTACGACACTGATCCTTGGATAGGTTGATTCCATGTCTAAAAATGGAGGAACCCTTTCTTGGAATCCTGCATGCTAAAACAAGCAAGGATCTCATCGATATAAGTAGTTTATGATAAGCCCAACATCCTATACTTGTGATCTCACATAAGCTTAATCTCAAGGATGCGATCGGTTTCCCCCAAGTCCTTCATATCGAACTGGCTAGATAGTCACACATTTACCGAAGACAACATTCCCACATCGTTTTTGATTAGTAGAATATCATCTACATATAGTACCATGAACACCACCACTTTTTCGTTGTGCTTCTTGTACACACATGACTCATCCGGACATTGATCAAAACCAAAAAAACTTGATTGCTTGATCAAAATGGATGTTCCAAGATTTAGATGCTTGCTTGAGTCCATGAATAGGCTCCTCAAGCTTACATAACATGTGCTCTTGACCCTTTGCTATGAATCTATCCAGTTCCATTTTCTAGATACATTCCCTATGGGTTTAATCCCTTCGGGTGGTTCTACAAGATCCTAGACCTGATTAGAGTACATAGACTCCATCTCTGATTTCATAGCCTTTTGTCAAAATTCTGCATCTTTATCTTTTAGTTCCTCATTATAATTGCAGGGTTCAGCATGTTGTTCTTCAAGGATCGTATCATAAGATTCTCCCAAGAACGTATACCGATTGTGTGGGATAACAACCCTCCCACTACGATGAGGTATCGGCGTGTCAACAACTCTTTCTTGTAGTGTAACCTCCTATACTATTGGTGTTGAAGAAGTCTTTATTGGTCCCTCTTCTCTGAATTTCTTTAGAACAATCTTGCTTCTGGGCTTATGTTCTATTACATAGTCCTCTTCTAAGAACCGGGCATTAGGGCTAACAATGACCTTTTTATCCGTAGGACTATAAAATAGTCCACCTTTCGTTCCTCTAGGGTACCCCACAAATAAGCAAACTTCTGTCCTTGATTCCAATTTATCTGTGTTCCCATTCAGCACTTGTGCGAGACTACCCCTAACCCGAACATGCTGCATACTAGGTTTGAGCCCAGTTCACAGTTCTATGGGTGTAAATGGTACTGACTTAGATGGTACCAAGTTAAGAATGTACGCTGTTGTTTCTAGTGCAAGTCCCTAAAACGAAATTGCTAAATCTGAATAACTCATCAATGATTTGACCAAATCCATAAGAGTCCTATTCCTTCTCTCTGCTACACCATTTTATTGTGGCATACTTGTAGCTGACAACTAGGATGTAATCCTGTAACAACCCTGATTTTTAGTAAGTAAAAATTTCATTAAAAATTTGAATTTTATTTTAATACTTGGATTTGCTTCCAAAAATTCCTTTTGTATTTCTAAAAATCTATCATAATTAGAATTTTAGTCTTTTAAAATTATATTTCTTGGCTAGAGATTCTACTTGGCAAGTATAGTTAGATTCTAACCAATTAGTTAGAGGGACCTAATTACCAATTCATTTAGTTACTTTCTCCTAACCCTAGATGAGCCTTTTGAACCTCCTTGAGCCTTTTTGAACCTTTCAAACCCTAGTGGAACCCTTTGGACTTTTAACCTTTACCGAGTGGATGATAAAAGTTAGGGAAACTTTTATCCATTGGACAATAGACTTTCCATTAAGAAGATATCTATGCTAGATTGTTAAGTACAAATATATAGTTATATATAGGTGTATATACACATACCTAAAGGACATATGGTATTATTCTAGTATATCTAGTATCTCACCCTTTTATCCATTGGTCAATAACCGCAAAGAAAATTATTACCCATTGGATAATAGAATTAGTAAGTACTTGGATTTTATTTAATAATCATTTCCTAAATTTCCCATGTGATGTTATATTTGTATAAATATATATGTGTGTACTTTATAATAAGATACCCTAGGATTCTCTTGGTACAAAATCCATTATTATAATAGAAAAACATGTGCCAAATTGGATTATTTTAATAAGGGGTTTTGATCTTATAATTTTTTATTGGATCCTTGGTACCTACTTATATATTTGAATATGTGGACATGGGTACATATATATATCATATCTATATAATATGACAAGGAAGTTTTCAAATCCCCTAATCCTCCTATATTTTGGACCCTAGGATCGGTACACATTTTTTCTACAGCTGAGATTAACAGATAGTATGGCTAAAATTATATTTGGAAACTTACTATTAATTCCTTATTGCATTTTTACGGCTGATTGTATTTTAAATCCCACCTATTCATTCCTTTAATTATAGGCTCTAAAGGTAATATTTCCAAATTCCTTTCAATCTCCAAAATCTTTTCCACCTTCTACAATATCAATTACCCGAACTATGATTTCGGGTAATTAGAAGTATGATTTTGCATTTGTATACCATCCTTTCCAAATATGTCGTTAGCCTTTCTACCTGTAGGTCTCAGCCGTTGAAAAAATATGTACCTTCTATAATATATCTATATTATAAAACAGAGCGGTTTTTGTCTATACATATAAATCTAGCACCCTCTACAACCGTCCGATCAATATTTCATGTTAGTTGTAGCCGTTTGATCGAGAGAGTACTTCCTAATATAAACTCCCCTAACCTTATGACCGATAAATCTTTTCAATTAATTGCTTTTACGTTGTTTCCTTAAGAAGGTTTTCTTATTTAATTTTCCTACATCCAACTCAATAATTTCCTTTTAGGTTGATTTTTTAACATTAAAAAATGAAACAAACCTTTTTTGATTCATATACTAAAAGGAAACATTCTTTGTTTTTTAAAGTTGATAATTACGTTGTTTCCTTAAAATGGAGTAGTATCTATATAATATGACAGGGAAGTTTTCAAATCCCCTAAATTTCCTCCTATATTTTGGACCCTAGGATCGGTACACATTTTTTCTACGGCTAAGATTAACGGATAGTATGGCTAAAATTATATTTGGAAACCTACTATTAATTCCTTATTGCATTTTTACGGCTGATTGTATTTTAAATCCCACCTATTCATTCCTTTAATTATAGGCTCTAAAGGTAATATTTCCAAATTCCTTTCAATCTCCGAAATCTTTTCCACCTTCTACAATATCAATTACCCGAACTATGATTTCGGGTAATTAGAAGTATGTTTTTGCATTTGTACCATCCTTTCCAAATATGTCGTTAGCCTTTCTACCTGTAGATCTCAGCCGTTGAAAAAAATATGTACCTTCTATAATATCAATTATGCCATCCATCATTATTATTTTTTGTATCTATTAGTTTTGCGTCAAATTTGTAGACTATTGGTGCGTCTCGATGAGAGAAATCAAAAAAGTAAAAAATTATGATCCAAACTCAAAATTTTCTTTCTTTTTCAAAAAATTTAAATGTGGATCATAATTTTACTCTTTCAATTCCTTCATTAGAGACTAACTATTAATAATTTACAAAAATTAACACAAAATTAATAAATGCGAAAATACATTGAGTAAAGGAAAAAAAAATTAGCCAACTCGGATTGTGAAGCCAAACCACGTGCTAATAACTTACAGTATACATTTTCGATTGGCATACTAACTTGGAAATAGAATTTTTTTCAAAAATTGCATGAAGATTTATAAAATACTTTTTCGACCAGGAATATTACCTAAATGAAAATACAAGTTTTCCTCCCAAGTCCCAATAAATCCTCTGTTCATCTTTCATCATTTAGGAATATTACCTAAATGAAATGTTTCTCCCTGTTACCTTTTGCAATTGATTTTCCCCTTTCCAAATACTCATCACCACGTCTCTCTCTGGTTCAAACCAGATCATTCAAAGTTCAAGTGCCGCTCCTCGCTCGCCATCACTACTAAACTTCGATCAACACCATTTGGAAGTTACCACAATCATCGCCACCAGTATCATCGTACACCACCGCAAACCACCATCGTCTGCTATTTGATTTCTCTACCTTTTAGTGATTTCCGATCGACGGCGCGGCGGTGTTAAATCCAAAAGGTGATTTATTGATTTATTCTCTATCATAGTTTTCTGTGATTACTTTTATTTAGTTTAAAACCCTAAGCAAAATAATGTGATTGGGTTCCTATCCAACTTATATCCAGTGTGGTTAGCTTCCCTCCCCCTTCACAAACTCAAGAAGGGGACTTGATTCAAGACAGTTTCAACGAGACTAATTTCACAACAATAGTCGATGCGGCCATCATCAACGACAGTTCCGTATGCACCCTAACACTATGTAATTTTAGCCTTAAGGATAAAAGTGTTAAACTATTTGTTGTTTAATCGGATGGGTTGGGTAGATGAAGAGTAATGCAGAATTGATACTTGCTTAGAAGTTTAATCTGCTTGGGTAAAGTCAGTGTTATTGTACAGTGAGTTGGTGTTGGTCTGAAGACAAAAATAATTTTTGATCAGCAGAAGGAAGTTAGAGTATTGCTCGCTCAAAAGGTATTGTGTTCTTTAGTTTTGAACTTCATTGTGTGATCATAAAGCAAGAGCTATATGTTGTTGCCTCCTAATTTTTGGACACTTATCTCTTTCATAAGCTGAGCTTCCTACTACTTCCGCGCACGGCCCTAGATTCTTCTAATACTGATGTTTTTTTTATTTTTCATGCAGCTATGTCATCAATTTTTGAGGTTCTTGCTATAACCGAAGGTAATACATTTTTCCTTTCTTCATGTACACAATTGAGCATGTCTATTGTGAACGTGTATAAACGAGAACATACAAGACAATTTTTTGCTCTTTGTATATAGGTATAAATAACTTGATCACAATCGTCTTAGCATCAGAAGTCTCAATTGTTGTGTTATTGCTAGGGCTTCCCACTCATTGTTGGAGTTGGACCTTATATTCATGCAGTCATGTTCCTTTTGTTAAGTAGATTAGATAAAACCTTTTACTAAGGGATGTACTTGAAGGGAGCTGGTTGATGAAGCTAAGGTTTTACTGTAGGAGGATGGGCGGGGAAGGGATTTGGAGGTTTATGACGGGTAGGAAGGAGTTGGAGGGAATTAGGGCTCAGATGTTGGTGGCATTGGGCGACTGCATTGATCCGGCCGGCGAGGTTGGAGACTCTAAAAAAAATTGACTTGTTAGAAATTTCATTTGATTATACCTTTTTTGTTGTTTTGACTGTTGCGCTTTTTTGTAAACTGTTAGTTTTTTCCTTCTAAATTTCATTTACTGAAATTTTGAAATTTGTTAGAAAGACCCTCTTTGAAGTTTATTAACAAGAACTAGAATATTTTTAGAGAAATTAGAATTGTTGGAGGGGTGGTCAATATTATGGCACTACAGTTAATTTAGGTTGGGTTTAGAATTAATTATGTTACGTCTTGCCTTTAGACAGGTCCTACAATCATTCTAAAATATGATGTTGCATTTGTTATGTTATCTCATTCCATTTGAAATAAAGATTTGGTATCTACCGTATCTTCATGATTTTATTTTATAGGTGTGAATTAAATGGCTTCGTTTGGCATGGGTGTTATGCAATGATTTTGTGTTTGTTCCATTGCAGTGAATTGGAATGGAGATTTGGCCGATTATGTGTTGTTTCGGGTAGAAACTTTAAAGGCCTTAATAGACACAAATCGGGTAGGAACTTTAGAGGCCTTAATGGACATAGATCCTTCATCATATCAATTCCATATTCGAGCCATGCCTTCAGGCATGGGCAATTTCTAGTTATATTATATTAAAGCCTAGATTTCCTAAAGTACTTAATTTAATATTTTAATAAGACACATGTGCTAATTTAGGTTATTTTAATAAGGGATTTTGACCTTATAATTTTTTATTGGATACTTAGGATCTACATAGATTGCATGGTACATACTAATATATATATTTGTGTACTTGGACTTATTTATTTATATATATATATATATGTATACTTAATTTATTCCAAAGTACACATGTGTTTAATTGAATAGTTTAATAGGAAAAATCTTTACCCATTGGACAATAATTGCTAGGATAAATTTTATTTCTTGGGTAATAGCCAAAACTTTTGCTATAAATAGCACCCTTGTCCAAGCATTCAACTCACACCTTCACCTAACAACTTCTCTCTCTAGAAAAAGATTAGTGTTCTTACTTTGTTTTTCTTGTTCTTGAGCATTCTTGAAATTCTTCCTAAGTTCTTCAAGGAACTCATCCTAAAACCCCTTTTCGATCCAAAAAGTTCAAATAGTTTAGTCAAGATCAAGTTTCGAGGGAAACCTTTTCTTTCTAAACTTCCGGAAGCATACCGTAGGAAGTTACTCCGCCCGATCGTCAACTTACTTTCCGTAGTCGCCACTACCGCCAAGAAGGAATGTAGAATACCTTGTTCCCCTAACTCTACGTATAGAACCATATGTTAAAAAGTAGAATGTCTTTACTCTTTATAAACATGTGTTGTTTTGAACTTTCCACAAAGAGGAAAAAATGGATTTTTGAAAGATAGAAACTTATCGCTTGTTTAGAAGTATTCGTATTTTGATCTTTAAAATGGTCATGAGCATGCTTACATAAATTGCTTGTATTACTTGTGGTATAATATTAAGTTGAATGATCTTGCTAGTTTAGTTTCAAGATTACAATGAATGATTTATGATTACTTTTGTGAAAAGTCCTACCGCGGAGTCAATGCATGAAAATGAGACATGGAAAACGAGAAAGTAGAAACATGACACCTAAGGTGTGGTTAAAGAAAAGTTGTGTTTTGACTTGGATAAAATATTTTTGAAACTACATAATGGCCGGACTAAGTAGCCATTGTGTGGGTATGTTTTTCGAAAACCCATTGGGAACCCGGAGCGGCGGAACCCAGGGTTTTAAATTGTGGATTGGTTATCCGTGGAGAGGAGCCAATGCCAAATTCATTGATTTTGTGTGCCAATGGGATCTCGGAGCAGCGGAACCATTGTGAGGTTGTGTGCATTCCCATGGGAACCGGGAGCGGTGGAACCATGGTAAGGATCCTCGGGAACCCGGAGCGGCAGAACCGAGGTATGGCTTGGTTATCCATGGAGAGGAGCCAATGCAAATTTTGTGTACCAATGGGAAACCAGAGCGGCGGAACCATTGTGTGGATACTCGGGAACTCGGAGGGCGGAACCGAGGTTGGGTGTGTAAAAACGATTTTGGAAATGATGGTATGGAAAAGGAAAAATGGAAAATGGTGACACGGTCCACGACAAGTGGCGTAGGAGATACTCGGAAAATCATGGACACAAACGATAGTTGATTAGCGAATGTGGATGTGTCATTGTGAACGGTTTTGTCAAATATGCATGTATTATGTGGAAATCGTTAGTATTATGATCTACTGCTTGTAAGTTAAGGGTTAGTGGGTATGGGTTACTCTATTGAGCTTTTGTAGCTCATGGTGTTACCTTTGGTGACCTTGACATATTATATCGGTGGCGACGCTGGTATAATGTGTCAGACTTTGTAGATGAACAGGGTGAGCTGTACATCTTGGAGGCTTTTGGAGCCAAAGAGCTGGCTAAGATGGAAGAACAGGCGGAGCTGTAGTTAGAAACCTTAGTTTCCCTTCCCTTCTGTAATGAAAGTACTCTTACGGAGGTTGTGATGTAATAAAGAGCCAGACTCTATTTTGAAGTTGCAATAAATTTGTCTATTTAACGTACCTGAAATTGGGGGCGTTACAAATCCCTTCAGCTGACAAGTAGTCCTTAAACTCTCCCAAGAGATATTCGCCACCACGATCAGATCGTAGTGTCTTGAGACATTTACCCAGATGCTTATCCATTTCCGCCCTATACTCCCTGAATTTCTCAAAGCATTCGGACTTACGGCGCATCAAATAAATGTATCCATACCTTGAGTAATCGTCAATAAAAGTGACAAAGTACTCAAAACCACCTCTAGCTTGGACATTCATAGGCCCAAACACAATCAGAGTGAACCAATTCCAACAGCTCTTTGGCTCTATATCCTTTTGCTGAAAAAGGCCTTTTGGTCATCTTACCTTCCAAATAGGATTCACAGATTGGAAGTTTCTTAACTTCTAATGAACCTAAAGGTCCATCTCTAACCAGTCTAGAAATCCTATTCAGATTAATATGACCAAGACGTAAGTGCCAAAGATATGTTTGGTTCAATTTAGAAGGCTCATTTCTCTTACATGACATATCATTAGTGTTATTCATTAATTCATGCAGTTGCACTGTAGGAAATTATAGGATTAATAAAGTAGAGACTATCCACCAATAAACTAGAATAGATAATATGTTTATTTAACTTAATAACCACAAAGTTACTAAAATAAACCAAATATCCATCTTTAATCAACTTAGAAACTGAAAACAAGTTTCTTCTAAGTGTGAAGACATAAAGACAATCTCTCAAAATTAAACTCTTATTGTTACTAAAATTTAAAATAACATTTCCTACTACAATTGTTGCCACTCTCATAGCATTACCCATGTGCAGATAAATCTGTCCATCACTGAGTCTTCTGATTTTTCTGGAACCTCTGCAACAAATTACAAACATGATTAGTGGTTCCCATATCTACTCACCAGGTAGTGGTAGATAACACCACTAAACATGATTCAACGACTAGCGAAAAGATCTATCTTGATTATTCATTTTATTGAGATAGAATAGATATTACTTCTTCCAGTGTTCTTGCTGCTTGCAGTGAAAACACTTGCCCTTAGGCTTTTTCACTCCATCCTGAGGGGCTCTAACTAGCTCCACAACCTTCTTCTAAGACTTGTTCTGTTTCTTCTTGTCTTTCGACATAAAAGTAGAATCCGTTTCCGCCACTGATACAGATGGTTTTTTCACACCCACAAGACCCTTAACTGCATGGAGTTTCTTAAGAAGTTTCGCCAAAATTAAATGCATTTTGTTCATAGAATAAGTCAGGCAAAACTGCTTAAAACTCTCAAACTGTAGTGAGTTAAGAACGAATTGATTTGGGTTTCCCCATCAATTTCAGCTCCAAGGATCTCTAGTTCATTAAGAAGAGCTATCATCTTCAGAACATGATCCCAAATCGGGGTCCTTCAACATGGGTGATACTCATCAATTTTTATAAAATTTTGGTTCCTATTCTGTGGCATTCTCATCAGGTCTAGGAGGGCACACCTCAGACAACATAAATTTCTGCCCCTCAGCAGTTAACACAATATCCAAGTTCCTTTTTCAGTCAATATAATTCGATCCAGTACATTTATTTTCTTTGAGAATAATGACAAGTGGATTGAAAGAGCCCATTTTTGAATCTGAGAATCACATAACAACAATTATGAAGGGCAATAAAAGCTTGAATTTCATTTTAATATTGGTTCCCTCAACCAGATGTTAAAAGAAAAACATTGGCAACCCTACACACCGTGAAGAGCATGCCTCGATGGGAAGTCTTCTATGTAGGGGGATGAAAACAATTGATACTTCGGATCACCTTAGATTGCAATGGCTTGTTCGTGCTTTTTCACCGGAATCCTAATTCGTCGTCGGAACCCTAATCTGCAAAATAGACAGGGGGTGAGTGCACCTTTGCCTCTCGTGGCAAAGGCCCTCCGATGGCAAAGTTAGTATCACGTACTATAGAAACCCTAATTATCAGTAGGTAATAATGAATAATGCAATGTATTGCGTACCTTTCATCTCTAGGTTTACCTTTTATTTATAGATTTGTGTATGCTTGTTACTCAAGCATCCCTGTTGCCCTAGGATTCGTATTTCGTATAGGAATCCCTGGATATCCATGATTTTCGTTTCCTTTATCAATTCATTACCTTAGTCCTTTTAGGACTCCTTTCCATAACTAGTCAAACATCCCATTATCGTTGGGTATCTTTTTCCAGATCCTACATTCTCGGGGTCTCATTCCTTTACGGAATACAACTGTTTTTGGATTCTTCCAGAATGTTCCCTATGCCCCAACACTTGACTGGAGCTCTTTCTTTGTTTGGCCATCTCATTGCCGAACAGACTTCCTGGACCAGCTACTTCACATGTAACTTGGTCCAAATGTAATCAGAATGTCTCTATCTGCCGAATAGTTTAGTTTACACCAATGACTTCTCATGTCATTGTCCTTTATCGCCTTTCAATAGTCCGTTCGGCAATCAGCCCTGTCCAATCTTTCACGTGTTCTTATACATCACGTGTTCGGCAACTAGATGTATCTGTTTTGGAATACCTCCCTACAATTACTCCCTAGCTTTGCTTGTTGCCATTGTTCAGGGGCAATTGGTAAAGTTAGAAATAATTTTGGAGCCGAGCTGCTTGGGTCCTATGTTTAATATGGTAGTTCATATCCATTGACGGCTTTGGCGCCTTTGTCTTTTTACCATCTCGAGGCTATGTGTCCATGTGGCGCATCTTGTATGCTTTACATTTATTGTGAACTGACGCTTTTGTCTAAACGACGTTAATATATCGTCAGTTTAATCCCTTTCTCCCGTTACTTAAAAAATAACAGTGTGAGATGAGACGTTTCGTCTCCGTCCCTATCACTTAAACCCCAAAGAGGATACTTTTGGATTTTTTCACCAAAACTTGAACTCTCTCCTTCTCTCTCTAAAACCAGGCGAAAATATCCCGCCATCGCTGTCGTCTGCAAATTCGATTGCATCCCAGAAAATCGTCACAGTATCTTTGTAAGATCCTTGCTCTTACTTCATTTTTAGTCCATTTTGAGATTTCAGAACCGCTGGTTTTTAGGGCTAGTTCATACCCTTTTGTGATTTCATAGCTTTCTTTTGATTATTTCTATGGCGGATGATAATGATAATCCTCCTAAACCCAGTAAGTTTGGGAAACTTTGGGAAACTTTGTGAAACTTCTATTGCAATGGCAGCATTTAGGGCAGAATTGTAACGCCCCAAATTTTGGGTACGTTAAATAAACATTTTATTTATAAAATCAAATGGAGTCTGGCTCGTTATTACAACAAAACTCTCACAAGAGTTCAATGATTACACAAATGAAGGGGGTTCTAAGGTTCCTAACTACAGCTCCACCTGCTCCTCCATCTGAGCCAGCTCTTCAGCTCCAAAGGCCTCCAAGGTGTAAAGTTCACCCTGTTCATCTACAAGGTCTGACACATTATACCGGCGTCGCCACCAACATAGTATGTCAGGATCACCAAAAGGGAACACCATGAGCTACAAAAGCTCAGCAGAACAATCCCATACCCACTAACCCATAACTTACAAACAACAGGTTATAATAAAACATTGATTTCCACATGATACGTGTATACACAGCTACAAAAGACAATATCAATAACACATCCGCAATCGCTATATAACTATCATTAGTGTCCAAGATTCTCTGAGTTTCTCCTACGCAACTTATCGTAGACCGTGTCTCCATTTTCACATACCAATCAACATTTTCCAAAATCATTTGTTTAACACACCCAACCTCGGTTCCGCCGTTCCGGGTTCCCGAGTATCCTCACAATGGTTCCGCCGCACCGGGTTCCCATTGGCACACAAAACTTGCATTGGCTCCTCTCCGCGGATAACCAAGCCATATTACCAATAAGGCTACCACGTCCGGCCGCATTGGCAATCTTCACAATGGGCTACCAAGTCCGGCCACATTACGAGTTTTCATACACACAACGGGCTACCAAGTCCGGCCACGTTGCGGTATTCACAATCCACACGATGGGCTACCACGTCCGGCCATATCGCGGGTTTCCATATACACAATGGGCTACCAAGTCCGGCCACATTACGGTTTCAAAACACATCTCATCATTATCCACACCCTAGGTGTCATGTTTCTACTTTCTCGATTCTCGTGTCTCGTTTACATGCAAAGACTCCGGAGTAGGACAAAAATAAGCATGAAACATTCTAACAAGATCATCCAACTCAATACCACTTATAGCATAACGCCACATGTACGGACGCCCTTGGAGTGTATCACTTATGCTTATTCAAAGCACAACGCCACATGTACGGACGCCTTTGGAGTGAAATCACTTATGCTTTATCACACCACAAGTAATACAAGCAATTCGTATATACATGCTTATAATCATCTCAAAGATCAAAATACAAATATTTCTAAACAAACGATAAGTTCTATCTTTCGAAATCCATTAAGGATAATCTACTTTCTATTATACGGTTCTATACGTAGAGTTAGGGGCAAGGGGTTCTACCTTACTTTTTGGCGGTAGGGCGGCTACGAAGATTTGGTCGGTGATCGAGCGGAGTAACTTCCTACGGTATGCCTTCAGGAGCTTCGAAAGAGAATGGTTTCTCTCGAAACTTCATCTTGACTAATGCTACTCTACTTTATGGATCGAAGGGTGGTCAGGTGGCGGTTTAGTGGCGGCTTGGGATGAGTTTCTTGAAGAACTCAAGAACAACTCAAGAACAAGAAGAACAAAGAAAGAACAAGATTTTTCTAGAAAGAAAAGTTGCTAGGTGAAGGTGTGAGTTGAATGAGAAAACATGGGGTGCTATTTATAGGCAAAGACTCCCCTCCCTCCTCTCTTGGCCGGCCCCTCTCTCTCTCTACAACTCATTTTTTATTCCATAAAATCAAGGTTGCTTGAAAGATCAAAGGCTAAATGGTAGGCTTGCATGGCTAGGTTAGTCCTTGGATTTGATCTTTGGAAGATTTGTTGGAAGGAAAGGAGACAATGGTACAAGATTTGGTCTAAAACAATCCTAGAAGTACAATGGAAGATAGATTTTGGCTAGGAAGGATATTCATGGCCAAGGATTTGAAGTACAAAGAATATCAAGGATCAAGGTACACATCAAATCCCTTCTCTCTCTCTCCCTCTTTCTCCTCTCTCGGCTCTCTCTCTCCTCTCCCTCTCTCTCGGCCTCTCTCTCTCCCTCATAGCCTCTCTCTCCTCTCTCTCTCTCTCTCTCTCTCTCTCTCTCTCGCATTAGTACAACTATATACATATATATATGACAACAAGAATAAGAAAGTACCAAGGTACTAGATTTTCTAAATCTAAAATCCCATTAAAGAAATCCAATTAGGCACATGTCCCGTTAAATAAATAAACTAGTATACTAATGTACTCTAGGAAGATCAACTCCCCAATAAATTAATCCAATTGGGTACAAAACCCCAATATAAAATAATAAAAGAGTACTTTAAGAATCTTAGGCCTTAAAGGCTACTAAGTACTTTAATAATGAAATATATGCACTTCATCCCATGGGTAATTAGAAAAGACTAGTTTATTAAAACCCTTGTACCAGATGAAAGAATAATTCTAGTACCCAATGGATAATAAATTTCCTAATTTTTATTGTCCAATGGACAATAGTAACTAGGGAGCTTTAAATTAAAATAATCAAAGTCCTTTAAAGCATGTGAACAAATGCCCTATATTTAAATATAGGTGTGGTACCAAGTACCCCAATTAAATAAAAATGCTAGGATTCTCCCTATTAAAATAATAATAAAGTACAAGTACTAGTTTAATCAATAAAGTACTTTAGAAATCTAGGGTTTAGATATACCCCAATAGTTTAATGCATAAAAGTACATGGGAATCCAAATCTTGATTATTAAAATGAAACCTTGTACTTGGTAGGAAGATTGGAGCTATTACCCAATGGGTAATAAATTCCCTAGCGGTTAATAACCAAAAGATAATAGAAGTACAAGTACTTTTATCTTTAAAATAAGATTTTGAAAAGATTACATGCACTTTTAGTCAAAAGCTCATTGCCCAATGGACAAAAATTACCCTAACATTATGGACCAAAGGGTAAAGGCAAAAGGTTTGAAAGGTTCAAAAGGTTCATCTAGTAACTAGGTGAGTTGGTTGCTCGGTTCCTCCAAGTAGTCAGTTGGAAACTAACTAAATTGGTTAAGTAGGGTTTCTAGTCGAGAGTTTAACCAATGACCAAAATCTAACTACGACGAAAATTAATAAGTAATCATATAGCCACTCAAGAGAAAATAAGTAATTCAAATAAAATTCAAATATTTAACGAAATTTTTACTGACCAAAAATCAGGGCTGTTACAAGAATATAGTGTCCCTGACAATGTGGGCCTCGAACTTGCCCCCCTGGGTGCAGATAGAGACGGAGTTTCATGGGACAGAATGTGTATCCCAATAGTAGCCATCGTTGAGGGAGGAGTTCGATTTACCCTTCACCCATTACTCCGTCAAATCCTGAATTGGTATCGACTCACACCAATGCAGGTTTCGACCAATTTCTTTAGGTTAGTGATGGGAGTAGTGGCCTTAAATAGGATCTTGGGGACCCAACTGGGGATTTGGGACATCCAATGGCGGTATAGCATCGTGCTAAACCCCGAATACAACACGTACTATTTCAAGGTTAGGAAAGCAGATAAGCGTCTCGTGCTCAACTTGCCAGACTCTGCTCATGACCACGAGATTGATTTTCTCTACGTAACGGGAGCGTTCGAGCCAATAGGGGGAGGACGGCCAAGTGGTGGGTTTGCATTGCCCCCACATATGGGGTTACCCACGTACGCTCCTAATTTTGCTCTGTGATTCTTGTTTACTGTCTTCTCGTAGCTTTTCTATGTGTCTATTTGTAACTTTGAATTTCGATCTTGCAGCTGAAAACGCTAACAGGCGTCCTAGAAGAGAGTCGAGCTACGTCCGAACAGAGGATATAAACAGGATCTTGAAATACACAGGCGAACCTGGTTCCCGAATAGCAGGTTGGGGTCGTAACGCCGACGTACTGCTGGGATACGAGCCTTCGTACAGGGGGGTTACTGACAGAAGGCTTGCTCATCCAAGCACCAGCACAGCCTCTACCTCCACTGCTCCCCAACCACGTAATTCAAGACTGCAAGTTGGTGTTACCGTTTCTGGTCAACCTGGTGAAGTTCCCATTTTAGAAGGTGTGCCACTTCCCCGCTTGAGACTTAGAAGATCTACGCGTGGACTAGCTTCTGAACAACAACAGCCCGAACAGCTGGTTTCAAATCGTGATACCAGCCAATCCTCCTCTTCTGGTTATTCTCCATCTCCTCGAGATCCAGGTACTATGACCCGTCAACCCCTTAATCTCAGCACCCTTCTCACCGTCTCCACTAGGGGACGTGGTGCTACCCTTAGGGCGGCCTCAACTGGCGCTCGCCCCCCCCCCCCCCCCCCCCCCCCCACGATCTCGTCGCACTAGGGGGGGATCAACCCGATCAGTCGGAGACACCTCTACCCAAGCCGCAGCCTCACTCCAACAACCCCCTTCACCAAGCACTCATGTGCTTCCTCAAAGCTGGGCCCCCCAGCTCATCAGGGGTGATCGACCTGTCCACGTTGGAGATAGTGCCAGTTCCTCAGAAATAGCACTTGCACTTGCTCAAGGTCTACTTCTTCCTGTTGACATGCAGAAAGAGAATGAAGCCACACCTGATCGGCTTGTCTCCACTGGTCTCGTTAGTGGGATCAAGGTATAGTGTTCTCGTCACTTTTAAGCATACTTCATGTTCCTTTGTTCTTACAATAACATCTTGTTGATTTCTTTTGTAGTTTATTCAAAAGATGATTACATTGGGCCAGAAGTTCCAGGACGCTGATACCGAACGGATCACGCTTTTGAACAACAACACCAGGTTGCTCCGCACCATAACCAGACAAGAGAGGGAGAGAGTCAAAGCCAAGGCCGACTTTCAAGAGGCAAAAGACAAACTTGGGACAACCGAAGACAACCTCCACCAGGCTTTGGTAGAAATTGAGAAAACAAAAACAACTGCTCACAAGGAAGGCTATCAGAAAGGGTTTGATGCTGCAACTGCCAGCTACGTGGAACAAATGCCGGCTATACAAGATCAGATCTGGGCTTCCAGCTGGGAGGCTTGTCTAACAAAGGTTGGCGTTGCTGAAGACTCAATCTTGTGGGTAGAAAATGATCTGCCGAGCAAACAAGCTTCAACCACTATAGATGATTTGGAGGAAGACGTTGATCAGCAAATTGAAGACTTTGCTGAGGCAGATAAGGAGACCCCTGCTGACAACCGTGGTACTATTGTTGATGATTCACTTGTTCAAGATACGATTAATGAACCTATTAACCTGGAGGAGAATCCAGTTGGAGATGGTGCTGTGACCGGGACCAGTACTGATGTTCCACATGAAACTCCTTCAGAGGTCCAAAATGTGGACTGATAGGTAAGTGGTTTGACATGAACTGTTTTAACGTTTTGAAATGTTTTGGTTGCTCCTGCGTGACCGTGATAATTGAGCCCTGCGTGGCACCAGTACTCTCTCTAGTATGGTTATACTTTGATAATACAGGTATTCGGCCCCTTATGGCAAAACTTATATGATTTGCTCGGCTAACTTTGTTGTTTGCATGTGTTCGGATGCAAACAGATTTATCTAGGTATTTTGTACTTTTGATAGTTTAATCATATGATTTGCTTTTAGTACTTAGCAAATCTTGTGAACATTATGTCTTGTACTCCCTCACATACTTAGAAACAATCGTTCTATGTTTCTAAGTTTCACGTACTTAAAAGCCATACAAGTTTGTTCATACTAGTATTTTAAAGACATACAAGTGTGTTCATACTTGTTAAGTTTCACGTACTTAAAAACCCATACAAGTGTTTCATACTTGTTAAGTTTCACGTACTTAAAAACGACCCAAGTGTTTCATACCTGTGTTTAAGTTTCACGTACTTAAACAAGACATACAAGTGTTTTCATACTTGTTAAGTTACTCATACTTTGTTAAGTTTCACGTACTTAAATGTATAAGTGCCTGTCCCCTGCTCCCCAATACGAATGAGGGAAACCAATCCCGTAGTTCGTATTTTTAAGACAAATACCAGGAACACAACATTTATACTGAAAAAAGTGACTTTATTCATAGTCTGTAAAACTCAAGAGGGCGTTATTCGTACCCCTTGCAACTAAAATAACAAAACTAGAACAAGGGAATTATATTCGTAATTCCCACACAAGTACGTAGTGCAATCTAAAACAAAACTTAATGCTTTTAAACAAAGAATTTTCATAGATTATGGACATTCCAAGGCCTCGGAATTGGATTACCATCCAAATCTGCCAATTTATAGGCCCCTATGCCTACAATCTCAGTTACTCGATACGGGCCTTCCTAGTTGGCCCCTAACTTGCCTTCGTTGGCCACCTTGGCATTGCCGAGCACCTTCCATAATACGAGGTCTCCAACACCAAATTCTCAAGGATGAACGTGACTATTATAGCTTTTCATCAACTGTTCCTGGTAAGAAGCCAAATGGATCAAGGCCCTTTCCCGCCTCTCCTCGGTGAGATCAAGCTCAATTTCAAGGGCCCTTTCATTGCCCCCACTTTCGACTAGTGCGGTCCTATTGGTCGAAAGACTAACTTCCAGTGGTATGACAGCTTCTGTCCCATATGCTAATGAATATGGGGTCTCTCCCGTAGACCTCCTAGGCGTTGTTCGGTGAGCCCACAGAACTAATGGTAACTCGTCAGGCCACTTCCCTTTGGCTTTGTCCAGCCTTTTCTTGATCCCGTCAAGAATAGTTTTATTAGAAGCTTCTGCCTGCCCATTACTCTGAGGGTAGGCTGGGGTTGAATAATAATTTCGTATTCCATACTAGACACAAAAAGCCTTGAATTTCTTTTGAAATTGGGATCCATTGTCTGTTATCAATGAGTAAGGGACCCCAAAGCGAGTGATAATGCTCTTCCATACGAACCTTTCTATCATAGGTTCAGTGATTTTGGCCAATGGTTCTGCCTCAATCCACTTAGTGAAATAGTCTGTTGCAACTAGCAGAAATTTTTGATTCCCAGTTGCTTTGTGTAGTGGACCTACGATGTCCATTCCCCATTGAGCAAATGGCCAGGGACTTGTCAAAGGCACCGGATCTTCGGCGGGTGTTTGAATCATTGGTGAGAATTTTTGACACTTCTCACAAATCTTCACATACACCTTTGCATCTTCCTGCATGTGTGGCCACCAGTAGCCTTGGGTAATTGCTCGGTGGGCAATGGATCTGCCTTCAGCATGGCTCCCACATGTTCCCTCATGGATTTCATGAAGAAACTTCTGCACCATCTTAGGATGTACGCATAGCAAATACGGTCCTATAAAGGATTTTTTGTATAACTTACCCTCTGGGGACAGCCAAAACCTAGCAGATTTAATCCTTATCTTATGAGCCTCCTTTTTGTCAGAAAGGAGTATCTCGTCTCGTAAGAACTCCATGATTGGGTCCATCCAACTTGGTCCTTGGTTCACGTCCAAGATCAAGTCTACACTCCTCCCAATGCTCGGCTCATTCAGATATTCTACTGCCACCTTCCGTTTGAACTCAATTGGTACAGCTGCAGCCAACCAAGCTAATGAATCTGCATGAGCATTCTGTCTAGAACTTATCTGTTCAATATATACCCTTTCGAAGGTATCAAGCAGGTCCTTGGCTGCCTGTACGTAGGCCACCATCTTTTCACTTCGAGTTTCATATTCCCCGGACAGTTGATTGACCACAAGCTGTGAATCACAATACACCCTAACCCGTTCCGCTTTCAGGATTTTTGCACTCCTTAATCCAGCCAAGAGTGCCTCATACTCTGCCACATTATTTGACGCACTAAAACCAAGCCGAATAGATAATTCGATCAAAACTCCTTTAGGGGGAAAAAGGACAACCCCAGTTCCTGAACCAGTATTACATGCTAATCCATCAACAAATAACTTCCATTCTATAGGGTCCTGTTCGGCTGAGGATTGAATCTTCATGGGTGTTGCCTTAGTCGCCTATTCCTTTCTCGTAGGAGGCAGGGGAGCCACTGTAGGAGAAAACTCCACCACAAAATCAGCCAACACTTGGCCTTTGATTATCGTGCGTGGCTGATAATCGATATCATACTGGCTTAACTCGACGGACCATGTCGAGATCCTTCCCGAGAAGTCTGCTTTTCGTAGCAATGATTTTAATGGAAACTCAGTATAAACCACAACCTTATGGCTTTGGAAGTAGTGTGGCAATTTCCTTGTGACTGTCCTAAGTGCCAGGACAAGTTTTTCTAAAGGCAGATATCTCATCTCTACATCCAGCAATGTCTTGCTAACATAATAAATAGGATTTGTTCGATTCCCAAATCCCTCAACAAGATTGCACTTACTGCATGCTCAGAAACGGCTAAATACAGAATTAAAGACTCACCTGGCTGTGGAGTTGACAAGAGTGGGGGCTCAGCCAGATACTTCTTCAGGTTCTGGAAGGCCTGCTCGCACTCTGCTCCCCGTTCGAATCCCTCCCTCTTTTTCAACAATTGAAAAAAGGGTCTGCACCTATCACTTGACTTGCTGATAAATCTATTAAGTGCTGCAGCCATTCCAGTTAACCTCTGGACTTCCTTGGTGGTTTTTGGACTTTGTAGCCTTTGTAGGGTTGCAATTTGATCAGGGTTAGCCTCAATCCCTCTCATGGTCACCAAATGGCCCAGAAACTTTTCTGAACCAACTCCAAACGCACATTTCGAGGCGTTGAGTTTGAGTTTGTACTTCCTTAGGATTTCGAAAGCTTCTTTTAAATTAGCTATATGCCCCTTTTTATCTTGACTTTTCACCACCATATCATCTATGTAAACTTCCATAGTCTTTCTAAGGAGCTTTTTGAACATGATGGTTGCAAGTCTTTGGTATGTTGCCCCAGCATTCTTTAGCCCAAACGGCATAACACTATAGCAGTACAACCCTCGTGGTGTGATAAATGAAGTCTTCTCTTGATCAGGCCCAAACATAGCAATCTGATGATATCCTCGATATGCATTGAGAAAACTAAATCGATCGTAACCAGCGGTTGCGTCAACCAACTGGTCAATCCTTGGAAGAGGAAAACTATCTTTTGGACACACCTTGTTTAGGTTTGTGAAGTCTACGCAGACACACCACTTCCCATTCTTTTTCTTCACCACAACGGTGTTGGATAACCACTTTGGATAGTAGACTTCTCGTATTGCTTTAGCCTCCAGTAGTCGATCGACCTCTTCAATTACTACATCCACATGCTGCACGGCTGCCTTCCATTTTTTCTGAATGATCGGCTTATGCTGAGGATCAACGTTTAAATGATGACAAATTACACCTGCATCTACTCCGGGCATTTCCTCTAGTACCCATGCAAATACATCCACATATTCCTTCAGAAATCTTATTGATTCAGCTTTTTCGTCTGCTGGTAATGATTCTCCTGATTAAGAAATATCTTTCAGGATCAGTCTCGTTGATCTGAATTTTCTCCAAGCCTTCAACCACCTTTTCAGCCGGACTTCTTCCAACATCCTCGATAGTTGGTTGATCTGGTATCTCTAATGTATGAACGTGGTGGGCCTTTGGGGCTCTTTTAATGATGGAGATCAAACATTGTTGGGCCACTTTCTGATTGCCTCTAAGTACCTCAACCCCATTCAACCCTGGGAATTTCACCATCTGGTGATAAGTTGAGGAGACTGCTCTCATTTTATGTAGCCATGTCCTCCCTATAATTGCGTTATAGGAAGAAGGGACATCGGCAACTAAGAAATCTGTCCTCAACACCACCGATCTAGCCCGAACAGGTAGTGTTACCTTTCCAAGAGGCCAGACTGCTCCTGCACCGAATCCAATCAGAGGTGTCGTAGATTGCTCTAAGTCTGTTTGGGTCAGCCCCAGCTTCTTGAACGCATCGTAGTACATTACCTCCGTACAACTCCCTGAGTCCACCAGAATTCTCTCAATGTCATATTCCTCAACTCGTAGGGTTATGACCAAAGCATTGTTGTGGGGTATTTGGACTTCTCCCAGGTCATCATCTATGAATGCTATGCTTTCATTGCACACATCATTCTCTCGCCCTCTCTTATTTTCCAATCGCATTACATGCTGATCGTGCTTAGCATGCCTTTGTAACAGCCTAACCTCATTTCTCGTATAAGGTGTGGCCAACCCATGTATCATGTGGATTACTCCTTTAGGATTTTGCTCGTAACCCAGTTCCATGGCTTTCCCTTTCTCCTTTGGATCCTCCTAGATAAATTTCTTGAGATAGCCCCGAGAGACCAAATCATCAAGGTGTCTCTTGTACATCTCACAGTCCTCAGTCATATGGCCCCAATCTTTATGGTAACTGCAGCGCTGATTCATAGCACGTTTGGCGTTCTTGTCCCCACCTAGACTTGGGGGCCATTTAAAATATGGCTGATTCTTTATTCGATAAAGAATCATATAAATTGGTTTCTTCCAAACCGTAGTGATAGAAAAGAAAGATTTGGGGTCAGGAGCTTGCTTATCCTTGTACGACTCTTTCTTAGCCTGCCCATACTCCCTTCTTTCTCTCTAAGTTTTGGGCTCTGGCTTATCCACCTTTTTGACAGGTGCCTTCGGCTGCTCGGCAACAGTCCTGCCATCCTCACAGAGTATGTCATCCTCCATTCTGGCGTGTTGCTCTATCCGTTCCATCAATTTAGCCAATATGGCTACCGGACGTTTATTCAATGAGTGACGCAGCTCTCCCCGAACAGGCAAACCAGTCTTGAAGGTGGCAATTGCATACTCCTCACTGCAACTTTCAATCTCGTTGAAAGTTTCCCAGTACTTCTTTGCATAATCCCTGATCTGTTCATTTTCCTCCTGTTTCATGGTGGAAAGACTTTCAAAAGTCTTTGGGGCTTTTCTGCTTGTCAAGAACCGAGCAGTGAATTCCTCAGCCAACTGCCTCCATCCTCGTATGGATCGTGGGGCCAGTTTATGAAACCAAGCTAAAGCCACCTTGCCAAAACTAGAGGGGAACATCTTGCATAAGATGGCATCATCCCCCTCATGCATAAACATAGCCTGTTGATAATGTTGTATGTGAGCCACGGGATCTGTATTTGTCTCGTAAAGCACGAATGTACCGTGCTTCACTCTGCTCGGCAACCTAGCCTCTTGTAACCTCTTTGAAAAGGGGGAGGCTGCAATATTACTCAGGGCCCTGCGTGCTACTTCTCGTGCAGTCACTGTCCCATCCTCGAGCTCCTTCGATTTATGAGACGTAGCCTTGACCCAATCAGAATCAGGCCTTTCGTACCTGTCTCGATGATACTTCCTTGTTTCCTCCTCTTCTGGGGTGGAACTTCGATCTCTGCTCCTCCTTTTTTGTGAAGAAGCCCTTCTATCGGGTGTTTGGCTTTTACTTCTGCTTCTCCTTTTTCGTGGAGAAACTTTGTGTCGCCCTTTGTTAGGACTCCTGATTGTTCTCCTTCGTGAATGAGTCTGCTTATGGACTACCAAAGTCCGTCCGTCCTTCTGGGAATTCCTACGAGAAAGTCCAGAATCTTCTGGGTGCTCTCGTACCCGCTGCAATTCATGTATCTAGTACTCTTGTTTTCTAATCAAACGAGCGTACCCCTCGATTTTCCTTCTCTTTTTATCGAGGACATCGTTATCATTGTGTATACTTCTTGAATGGGTGACTGACTCTTCTCTTCGATGAGACTCACTCCTTCTCGTGGAGCCAATAGTAGTTTTGTCTCCTTTTTCTTTGGAGTTATCTCTGTCATGTCTACCAGTGGGCTTTCTCAGAGTGCCTAGTGGGGATTTATCTCTTCCCCCACCCAACTAGTCCTTTGGACTAATCGGCGTAACTGGATCTTCTTCCATCATGATTATTTTTCTAAAAAATTATTCGTTTCCCACAGACGGCGACAATTGTAGGGGGATGAAAACAATTGATACTTCGGATCACTTTGGATTGCAACGGCTTGTTCGTGCCTTTTCACCGGAACCCTAATTCGTCGTCGGAACCCTAATCTGCAAAATAGACAGGGGTGAGTGCACCTCTGCCTCTCATGGCAAAGGCCCTCCGATGGCAAAGTTAGTATCACGTACTATAGAAACCCTAATTATCAGTAGGTAATAATGAATAATGCAATGTATTGCGTACCTTTCACCTCTAGGTTTACCTTTTATTTATAGATTTGCGTATGCTTGTTGCTCAAGCATCCCTGTTGCCCCAGGATTCCTATTTCGTATAGGAATCCCTGGATATCCAGGATTCTTGTTTCCTTTATCAATTCTTTACCTTAGTCCTTTTAGGACTCATTTCCATAACTAGTCAAACATCCCATTATCGTTGGGTCTCTTTTTCCAGATCCTACATTCTCGGGGTCTCATTCCTTAACGGAATACAATTGTTTCTGGATTCTTCCAGAATGTTCCCTATGCCCCAACACTTGACTGGAGCTCTTTCTTTGTTCGGCCATCTCGTTGCCGAACAGACTTCCTGGACCAGCTACTTCACATGTAACTTGGTCCAAATGTAATCAGAATGTCTCTATCTGCCAAACAGTTTAGTTTACACCAGTGACTTCTCATGTCATTGTCCTTCATCGCCTTTCAATAGTTTGTTCGGCTATCAGCCCTGTCCAATCTTTCACGTGTTCTTATACATCACGTGTTCGGCAACTAGATGTATCTGTTTGGGAATACCTCCCTACATTCTACTCTTTATCATTCGTGTAGATAGGCACAACCTTTTAATTTTACTATCTAGACACTATACCATGCCAAGTGAAATTAAATAGCGAATATAGCTTTGGTCTTATAAATAATAATAATGACTCAGATGGTGATGATACTATTATTTACAGCTAAGTGTATACCATTACCTAGCCCCATGACCCATTGTTCCGTTATGAATTGCCTCAGATGGTGAAGTAATTCACACAACAATTATCATAGACATATCCTTTAAGGAAGTTTGTACCGATGAGGCCATAATTAATTTTGCCCGATGGGTGGGCGGGGGGGGGGGGGGGGGGGGGGAAGATTCTAAAACCGTCACACATAATTAATTACATCATCTACATACTAGTAATGGAGACCATGGGATTTATAAAAATAAACTCCCTCTTCCACTTAGTTATTTAAAAATTTGTGAGGGTTATCAAATTTTTGAGTTTGCAAAAAACGTGATCTAGGTCAAAGGCCAAATATTACCATGTTGTCTCAATATGGTAAACTATCACATATGCAAACAATATGAAAATACAAATAATAAAGAAACACAAGATAAAAGAATTTAGCTATTATGGTCAAAGATGCAATCCTTGAGCAATAAGCAATCCTTCCAAACTTGAAATCCTTAAGCAATAAGGAGTGCTTCCAAACTTGAAATCCTTAAGCAATCCTTCCAAACTTGAAATCCTTCAGCTATACTTGTGTGGAAGACTAAGATACTTTGAATCATTCAAGGAAACCAAAATCCAACCGTGCTTAGGCAAGAAAATTCGGATTTGACATATTCCCACTTAAACTGCACAACCTTCAGTATTTTAACCATATCTTCGACATCCAACTTCCGATTAAATTGATTCAAATTGGGTTGGATTTGAAATTCAATTATCTACAACTTTTGTGAACAACAGTTTTTCTAATTTCAACGTTTACTGGGTCAAAATAGCCCTGCATTTAGACCCTACGAATCTGAAAAAAAACTGTTACAAGCCAAACAACTTGTATCTTTTGTATCTACCATCTTCGATCTCTAAATAACCGTCGAATGCTATTAAAATTGAAGAAACATACATACATCGTTCTTATGCCTCCATTGGAGTTCACATGCTACGTTAATTATAACAACCATGAAAAATAATTGTGGCACCTAATAAATAACACATAGTACGTTAATTATACGAAAAATAATCGTGGTACCCAATAAATAACAATAACTACGAAAAAATTATCATGGGATCCAATCACACAAAATCAACAAAAAATAATGTGACCGTAATAGCTAGGTAAGAACGCTGCAAAACAAGAGTTAGCACAGTTCTACGTTCTACCCTCTATAACCTACGGACAACATGGCCTGTTTAATCCATACTCGTAATTACAGCCTGCTCTGATACCACTATTGGGAAACTGAATCCCTAAGACCCAGTAATGTCGCGTACAGATTAGACAACAAAAATCGTAAAGCCCTACAAAGCGGAATTAGGGTACTACCTCAACTCCTTGCGACACGAACGCTGGTTGAATTTGTTATAGCATGTCTTGCTATAAACCACAAATATTACTCGACCGTACCTTACGATCTTCTATCGTATTCCCTGCATGTCTAGAACACGAACCAAGTGTGGACTCTTTCGTGATCTATTTACTCTCTCTAAGCCTGCCTCTATTTCTTGAATAATAGAAAAACGTCAATCTGACCTAGAGAGCATAACATGTAAATATAGGGCTGTGATAGGGACCTAAGGAGTAATAAGTCTGGGCTCCCAGTGTAAATAAGAAAACCTAATCTACCAGGATTCTATTTCTTATTGGGCACCGCTATTCGCAGCCCTTTATTTTCTCCCGTAACTCACTGCATTTCGGTAAATGATTGTTGAAAATCATAAATAACATTTCGGTAAATTGCTGTTGAAAATAAGATTATATTTCGGTAACTACATGTCGAAAATATGTTCAACTTTTGGTAAACAACAATTGCGAACATGTATTTTCGGTAAATATTTGTTGAAAAAAATATTATATTTCGGTAATTGAATGCTGAAAATATATCTTAATTTTGGTAACTAACTGTTGAGTACAATTGAAAATTTTTAACTGGCTATGGAAGTAAATAGAGGGCTGCGAATAGCAGCGCCCTTCTTATTTTACTAATTATAATTCACCCCATTACAGAATTATAATTGCACTCCCATCCTTATCTCAATTATATTACGAGCTCCATGATATTAAATACTTATTAATCTCCCCACGTTAAGATTACAGATACCCGTTGATTAAAATAAATTACTAACAGTTCACAGTACTAAATTTTTACTAACAGCTTTTTTCACATATACTGAAAATAATGCTAACGTTTTTACCCGTAATCTCAATATATACACCAATTTACTCAGTCAAGATTATGACGTTCAGTATGCACTCATCGTAGTTTATTATTGCACTATGATGTAATGTGTCATTAGTGCGCGTATTGACAATATCTCGAGTTGTTATTTTCGACTTTATATAAATATTTTAGGGCGCCGCTATTCGCAGCCCTTTATTTTCTCTCGTAGCCCACAACATTTCGGTAAATGGTTGTTGAAAATCATAAATAATATTTTGGCAAATTGCTATTGAAAACAAAATTATATTTCGGTAACTATATGTCGAAAATATGTTCAACTTTCGGTAAACAACTGCCGAACATGCATTTTCGGTAAACATCTGTTGAAAAAAATATTATATTTCGGTAATTGGATGCTGAAAATATATCTTAATTTCGGTAACTAACTGTCGAGTATAATTGAAAATTTTTAACGGGCTATGGGAGTAAATAGAGGGCTGCGAATAGCAGCGCCCATATTTTATGGTATAAGAACCGAAGCAATTTCACAAAAATTATAACACAAAAGATTCTCTTCTCTTATTTGGCCCCCCAATCCAAATCCTAGCTCCATCCCTTGTGGAATTGTTTTTTTTTTCTTTATTTTTTTTGGCTCGGCAGAATTATAAACCATAGAGTTTTTAAGTTCATAGCAATTACTTGGCCAGAAAAAAGTTCATAGCAATTGTCATAAAAAATGTTCAAAAGTAGGGATACGGAAGTTAATGGCCCTAATGGTAGACTCTCCAAAATGCTTGAAATTTTCAAAATAGAAAATGCAAAGAAAATTGAACTGATCGGTCGTATAAAGTCCATAAGACTTCAAAAGTCTACCTAGCCCAAATTTGTCTGGTTGTTTTCTGAACTAAACGAAAAAAAAAAAAAAGAGAGGAAATTTTCAAAATTGTCATTACATTGTTTAGTAATAAAAACTGAACGCGTATAATCAGGCTAATTAGAAATCACGTTAGAAAACATATAATGGGAAAATAGTGACAGACATAATAACCAAAACAATAGAGAATGCAAACGAGTCGAACCAAGCTAAATAGTAGCTTGTTTATGTTTTACATGAAAGTTTAAGGGAAATGATATTGGCACTCCAAAAATTGATGGAGGCACCCCAAAAAATAATGAAAAGTGGCTTGGAATTACATTGATTTTAGAGTGCCTGCATCAATTTTTTGAGTGCCAATATTAGTTTCCAAGTTTAAACGTCGAATAAATTGGTTCATTTTACAGCCCTAGAAAGCAATGAATTCATAGAGACCAAGATAGGCATGGATATTGACCCTTCCAAATTTGAAGATGGAAAAACACTCCAAAAGAGCCTACGGACACCCCAATCCGGACCTCTAAGGTTCTTTAAAATCCCCAATGATGAAATAAATGGAACAATACCTTCAAGAGCTTGACTGTGGACTCCCACAATCCAAAAGAACAACAAAACCCAAAAGCCCTGTGAAACCCAAAAACCTAGAGAAAGTCCAAGAGCCCAAGTTGGCTAACCTCATCCTCAACCGACGCCTCTCGACCACGACCACGACCACGACCACGGCCACGGCCACCCCTTCTTCCGATCTCACCTGCTCTAACATCCGTTCTCGGAGGCATCTTGCTACAGCTATAAGAAATGAAGGTTCATCAATAACAACGTCAATTCACAAGGTCTAAGCCCCGAACTATCCCAACACGGGTCAAAACAACTCTACGCCAATCTATGACATTCAAATACAATGCAACGTAAGCCAAGTAATCTCAATGCACACAAGACACATATGTTATGCAAAAGGCGTGACATTTTGAACCCATAAGACTAGAAGTCTCCCCACGGTCTCAAAGTATTCAAACTTAGACGCTCTGATACCAATTTGTCACGCCCTTGATTTTCAACATAAATATCGCATATCATTAGTAATAGCCCAGAAGAGTCCCCACCTGTTTAATTTTACAAACAAGTCCCCAATTTTAAGGAAATACAATATTGGCACCCCGGCCCAAATAAGCTTAAAACAAGTGCGAACAAGTTGTTAAGTTACAAACTGTTAACTCAAAAGGAAATTTCTAAAAATGAATAGTTATAAACCCATCTTTACCAAAAGAAAGTCAATTACAAAGATGATTAAATAACTCAGTACAAATAGCTTCCAAAAAGTCTTTAACTTCCAACCATACAATGCATGTGAGCTATTAACCAGCATTTGAACCTGAAAAGAAAGATTAGGTTAAGCTACAAGCCCAGTAGGAAAATCTTTACCAATTCTATGTGCAAACATGAAGACGAGTGAAGAGAGATGAAGACATAAAGGTATAACTCAATCGATAGATAGGAATCATTTCAAAGGGATGCCAATCATTCATAACAACCATTTTAAGACTTGCCACTATCACCAATTAACCACATTGTTCATGAGACTCGAGCAACTCTACGGTTCGACACGGCTCTCTATCGCTAATCTCCACCATCGGTATTTCCACCCCTTGCATTACCGTATAGCACTATAAGAGTCACCGTATTACCACCCCTAGCGTTATGGTGTGCACCAACATCTAGGATCTTCGTATTACCACCCCATGCGATACGAGACCATCTAAGTCTTCGTATTATCACCCCTTGCGTTACGAGACTTCCTAAATCGACCACCGACCCAAACAACTATTTCCTCACTCAACATACAAGTTAAAGCTTTTCAAAATCCACATTCATTCATAAAGTATGTCACGACATGCCAACAATATCACAATATACCACAAACGTTCACAAACAATCATTCATTCGCAAGTTGCATCTTATTGACATTTTAACTAAGTAAGCCATTATTCATTCCTTACTAACAGAAGGCTAACGGGTCAAAAATAACATCTACAAATCATAGAAAGTCATAATGACAAAACAAGGATCATAGGAGTAGACAATGGATGTTAGGAGACCGACACACCCCCACTCTAACAGTCATAACTTTTTGTCTACTTAGAGTCTTTAGGTGATTTTGGTGGAAATGAAAGCCAAACTTCAAGACCTTCGATTCGATATAAAGTTTACATGAATCCAACATTGGACAAGAAAGTTATGGCCGTTTGAAGTTGGGCAGAAATCCAGAAGACGAGCAGAAATTTCAGAGAAGGGAGGGATCGATCCCCCCATCACCAGGGATGGCTTGCTGGACCAGAAATGAAAGGGGGGATCGATCCCCCAAGTTTAGGGATCGATCCCTACGCGATTTGGGCGATTTTTCTGCAGATATCTGACATCTTTCGAATAAACCAAGGGAGACAATCAATGATTGATTCTTGCATCAAATCAACATATAAACACATAAAAGAGGTAAAGAAATCCCTACCCCGAGACAATAACCAAGATCCACAAGATTTGAGCAAGCCCTAGCTTCTTCGAACCTCAAAACTTCGATTCAAGCCTTACCCGGTGAAACCCAAGGATTTTGAAGCTTAGGAATGAGATTGCAAGGCCAGAGGGAGGTTAGTTCTTGGATTTGTTGAGTGACTGAGTGAAGTTTTGAGTGAAGGAGCAAGAGAGAGAGAGATCGATGGAGAGAGAGAGAGAGAGACGTGAGGGAGAAAGAGAAATGAGGGGATCAAAATGATTCTCTACACACACACCCACATATTTATACCCTTATATCTTTATATTACATCAACACACCCTCAAATCTCACTTCTTTCACTTCGGTCCTCAAATCAAATATCCACCAAATAAACCATACTTTCCAAATTTGCCCTTTTTACAAACATTTCAATAATTAACGAAATTTCTGGTTCTCTACAGTCTATCCTCCTTAATGAAATTTCGCCCAAAATTTACAACTCAAGCCAATCAAGATGATGCATCAAATAATCATGCTTATACGATAACTCATATACCCAAACAACAAGCTAACAATCATAAAGTTAAAACTTAGAACTCACATTGGTTAATTTGAAAACAAATGCGGATACTTCTCTCTGACTTCGTCCTCCCTTTTCCACGTCGACTCCTCCTTCCTGAGATTACTCCAAAGAACTCGCACTAACGATATGGTTTTACCCCTCAAAACTTGCTTGCGCGAATCTAAGATACGTATCAGCTCCTCCCCATAGGATGCATCAGCTTCCAACTCAAGTTTGTACCACTCTAGAATGTGTGACGGATCCGGCTCGCACTTTCGCAACATCGACACATGGAATACATTATGAATGCCCGATAGCCTTGGTGGTAGAGCCAATTGATATGCCACTTTCCCGATCTTCCCGATAATATCAAACGGCCCAATAAAACACGGTGAAATTTTGCCTTTTTGCCCAAAACGAGATAGTCCTCGACGTGGCGACACCTTTAGGAACACGTGATCTCCCACTTCAAACGATAACGGTCGACGACGACAGTTGGCATAGCTCTTTTGCCTACTTTGCGCGGTTAACAATCTTTGACGAATCACTTTGACTTGCTCGATTGTTCTCCTTTGTGCTTCAAGAAGACGTTGTCGAATCGCTTTAATACTCTCGGAGGTTTCTTGGATCAATTCGGGCCCGACCAATGTAGCCTCGCCCAACTCGGTCCAACACACGGGTGATCGACATGGCCTCCCATATAAAGCTTCATACGGCGCCATCTCGATACTAGATTGGTAACTATTGTTGTATGCGAATTCGACTAACGGTAGGTGATCCTCCCAGTTATCCTGAAAATCCATAACGCAAGCTCGAGGCATATCTTCTAAAATTTGAATCCTTCTCTCGGATTGTCCATCCGTTTGAGGATGATACGCGGTGCTAAATAAGAGGTTGGTGCCAAGAGTGGCTTGCAGACTCTGCCAAAAGCGCACGGTAAACCGTGGATCTCGATTCGACGCAATGGAAATGGGTATTCCATGAAGACGAATAATCTCGCGGATGTATAAACGGCTAAGCGTATCAATCGAATCCGTAATCTGAATAGGTAAGAAGTGTGCTGACTTGGTCATTTGATCGACTATCACCCAAATGGCATCATGCCCCCTCGGCGACCTCGGTAAACTGGTAACAAAATCCATGGTCACGTTCTCCCACTTCCACTCGGTCACTTGTAACGGTTGTAACTCTCTCGCGGGTTGTTGATGCTTGGCTTTGACTTGTTGGCACGTAAGACACTTGGATACGAAGACGACGACGTCTCTCTTCATTCCCGGCCACTAAAACTGTCTACGTAGGTCATGATACATTTTCATTCCCCCCGGATGCACGGCTAGCAGTGAATGGTGAAATTCTCTCAATATTTCCTCCCGACATGAAATGGGTACGAACAATTTTCCTTGGTATCGCAAACCCTGACTGGCATGAATCATCCACCCCTCTCGAGCACTTCTGCTAAGAAACTTGGTGCGAAATTCTTTCACTTCTTCATCTTGTTATTGGGCCTCAATCAGTCAAATAAGGTCGATTGAACGGTTAAGTTACACAAGGTGACTCCATCTCGAACCTCCTCAAAATGCAACACATACGAACCTAAGTCGTTCATCGTTTTCCAATCGTGAATCGCTAAACTTGCTAGGTGTGTCGATTTTCTACTCAATGTGTCCGCTACAACATTCACCTTTCCCGGATGATATTGCAACTCAAAATCATAGTCTTCTAAATGTTCCATCCAATGGCGTTGACGTAGATTGAGTTCTTTTTGTGAAAACAAGTACTTTAGACTCTTGTGATCGAAAAAGACTTCGAATCTCTCACCGGAAAGATAATGACGCCAACTTTTCAAAGCAAAAACGACGGCCGCAAGTTCTAAGTCATGGGTAGGGTAGTTTCATTCATGAGTTTTCAATTGTCGCAATCCATACGCCACCACTCGTTCCATTTGCATCAACACGCACCCCAATTCCTCTTTCGAAGCATCACAATATACGAAGAAACCGACTCCTCGTTCCGCACAACCAAAACCGGCGCGGTAGTCAACTTTCTCTTCAATTCCTAAAAGGCCATCTCACACGCGTCACACCAGATGAAACGAGCCCCCTTACGAGTCAATTTAGTCAACGGAGCCGCTAGGCGAGAGAAGTCAAGCACAAAACGACTATAGTACCTAGCCAAGCCTAAGAAACTACGAATCTCGAATACATTTTTCGGTCGCTGCCAATTCATTACGGACTCTATCTTCCCCGGATCAATAGACACCCCATCCTTCGACACAACATTGCCCAAAAACTTAACTTCGGATAACCAAAACTCGCATTTGCTAAGCTTAGCATACAATCGGTGCTCTCTCAAAAGTTCAAGAAATATAGAAAGATGAATTTGGTGTTCCTCCGCCGAAGGCGAGTAGATAAGAATATCATCTACGAATACAACTAAGAAACGGTCGAGATAAGCACGAAAGATACGGTTCATCAAATCCATGAAGGTCACTGGTGCATTCGTCAATTCGAAGGGCATAACCACAAATTCATAGTCCCCATATCGGGTACAAAAAGTGGTCTGCAGAATGTCTTCTCTTCGAACTCTCAACTGATGGTAACCAGACCTCAAATCAATTTTAGAGAAACAAGTTACGCCTCGTAGTTGGTCAAACAAATCATCGATTCTAGGCATACGATACTTATTCTTAATGGTAACGCGGTTCAACTTACGATAATCAATACATAAACAAAGCGACCCATCCTTCTTTTGGGCAAACGAGGCTAGTGCTCCCGACGGTGACGTACTCGGATGGATAAACCCCAAATCCTCCAATTCTTGTAATTGAGTCTTCAATTCTCTTAACTCGGTGGGCGCAAAGCGATAAGAAGGTACGGAAATAGGAGTGGTGCCAGGAAGTAAATCAATAGAAAATTCGATTTCTCTTTTGGGTAGTAAACAAGGTAACTTTTTTGGGAACACATCCGAAAAATCACAGACCAGAAAAGGTAACTCCCCACGTGCAGATATGTCTTTATCTAAGGCCAAGCTCGCTAATAAGGCATACATCAACTCTTGTTCCCTAGACTCACACAAATATGGTTCTATCGATTCCCGACGCTCCCCAAAGAATTCACAACAGGCACCCCCTGGTGGACAAATGCAGACTCGATGCTTGAAACAATCTATGGTGGCGTGAAAAATAAACAACCAATCCATTCCCAAAATAAGATCAAACCCCGACATGTTCAACACGATAAAATCAAAGGTAAAACGACGATCTCAGATAATAAGTTCACAATCCCGAAAAATGTGATCTAACGGTGACCTACCTACTATAGGTGTCTCAACAAACAATGGAGGATTGATACTCTCGACTTCCAATTCCAATCCACAAGCAATGATGCAGCAATAAATGAATGAGAAGCTCCAGAATCAAAGAGTACTCTAGCAAAGGAGTTAAACGAGAGAAATGTACCCCTCACAACCGAAGTCTCCGAGGCCTGAGAAGTAATAGGAGGTGGTGGAGGCGGAATAACCGAAGTGATAGCGAAAGCCCTACCCTGAGTCATCTGACTCTGAACATGTCCACCACGATGGCCAGAACCCTGAGTAGGTGTAGACGAACTAGCTCCTTTCTCAGCCTGAGATCCCTAAACTGACGTGGTCTGACGGAAGTGAGACTGCTGCTACCTCTGAGTACCCTAAAATGACTACCGACCAGAACTTTGGCCACCCCTCGACTGCTGCACCGAATTAGATTCACTACGAGCCCCGTCCCCACGCAGACAATTTCTTGCAAAATGGCCACCCTTCCCACAAGTAAAGCATGTGTTCAAAAGTCACGGACATTGGAAGCGAATGTGCCCTGCCTGACCACACTCGTTGCATACGATCGGAGGTCTATTGGAAACTCCCCGAGTTCCAAACGAAGAAGAAGGTGGAGGCCTAAAGTTTGATGAACCCTGCAATGTCGACATTTGATCCCTTTGTCTTTTTCTCCCTTGACTACCGAAACTTCCCGACGATAAACTCATTCCCCCCATTGGTTGTCTCGGTTCCCAAACCATGGGATTTTTAGGTGCCTCATTCGATGTCTCGATGCTCCTCGCACACTCAACGACTTCGGAGAACTTTCCTTTGTGTTGTGCCATAACGAACTTCTTCACAGTGTCGTGCAAGCCTCTTTCAAACCGCCTACACTTCCTTTCCTTGGTAGCGACCAATTCCGGTGCAAAACGGGATAAAGATTGGAACTTTAAGGCATACTCTGATATGGTCATATTCCCTTTCTCTAACCTTTCAAACTCGTCCCTCAATTGGTCACAGCTCATTTTCGAAAAATATTGCTCCTCAAAGAGCACCTCAAATTCGGCCCAAGTTATGTTCTCAACATTTGGCTCATTTGCTTGAGCCGCAGTCCTTGCCACCCTCCTTGCGTCCTTCCTTAATTCCAATACTAATTCCCACCACTCATTCGCTTCCCCCGTAAGCTGAACGGCTACGATATTGACTCGCAAGTTGTCTTCCATAATTTGGAGAGCCCTGAAGAGTTTTCGAATTTGCGTTAGCCAATGATCGACCATAAGAGAGTCACTGCTCGACCCATTGAAAGTTGGTGGGTTTCTACGACTAAACTCCCTCATTGCTGGCAAAGCACGACTATCTTCCCTTTCCCTAGGAGCAGGGTTCAAAAGATTTGCAGCTGCAAGAGCCGCAACGAAATCCCTAGCAATCGGATTCTAAACTACCGATACTTCCTCTCCTTGACCATGTCCGGCCCCATCCCCCGGATTCCCCATTCGGATTCTCCCCAAGTTGGCTAACCTCAACCTCAACCGGCGCCTCTCGACCACAACCACGACCAAGACCACGACCACCCCTTCTTCAATTCCGATCTCACCTGCTCAAACATCCGTTCTCGGAGGCATCTTGCTACAGTTATAAGAAATGAAAGGTTCATCAATAACAATGTCAATTCATGAGGTCTAAGCCCCCAACTATCCCAACACGGGTCAAAACAACTCTACGCCACTCTACGATATTCAAATACAATGCCACGTAAGCCAAGTAATCTCAATGCACACAAGCACACATATGGTATGCAAAAGGCGTGACATTTTGAACCCATGAGACTAGAAGTCTCCCCACAGTCTCAAAGTATTCAAACCTAGATGCTCTAAAACCAATTTGTCACACCCTCGATTTTCAACATAAATAAATATTCCATTTCAATAAAATGGTCATCGCATATCATTAGTAATATCCCAAAAGAGTCCCCACCTATTTAATTTTACAAACAAGTCCCCAATTTTAAGGAAACACAACATTGGCACCCCGGCCCCAATAAGCTTAAAACAAGTACGAACAAGTTGTTAAGTTACAAACTGTTTACTCAAAAGGAAATTTCTAAAAATGAATAGTTACAAACCCATCTTTATCAAAAGAAAGTAAATTACAAAGATGATTAAGTAACTCAGTACAATTAGCTTCCCAAAAGTCTTTCACTTCCAAGCATACAATACATGCGAGCTATTAACCAGCATTTGAACCTGAAAAGAAAGATTAGGTTGAGCTACTAGCCCAGTAGGAAAATCTTTACCAATTCTATGTGCAAACATGATGACAAGTGCAGAGAGATGAAGACATAAAGGTATAACTCAATCGATAGATAGGAATCATTTCAAAGGGATGCCAATCATTCATAACAACCATTTTAAGACTTGCCACTATCACCAATTAACCACATTGTTCATGAGACTTGAGCAACTCTATGGTTCGACACGACTCTCTATCGCTAATGTCCATCATCGGTATTTCCACCCCTTGCGTTACCGTATAGCACTACAAAAGTCACCGTATTACCACCGCTAGCGCTACGGTGTGCACCAACATTTAGGATCTCCGTATTACCACCCTATGCGCTACGAGACCATCTAAGTCTTCGTATTACCACCCCTTGCGTTACGAGACTTCCTAAATCGACCACCGACCCAAACAACTATTTCCTCACTCAACATACAAGTTAAAGCTTTTCAAAATCCACATTTATTCATAAAGTATATCATGACATGCCAACAATATCACAATATACCACAAACGTTCACAAACAATCATTCATTCGCAAGTTGCATCTTATTGACACTTTAACCAAGTAAGTCATTATTCATTCCTTACTAATAGATGGCTAATGGGTCAAAAATAACATCTACAAATCATAGAAAGTCATAATGACAAAACAAGGATCATAGGAGTAGCCAATGGATGTTGGGAGACCAACACACCCCCACTCTAACAGTGATAACTTTTTTTGTACTTAGATTATTTAGGTGATTTTTATAGCAATGAAAAGCTAACTTCAATACCTTCGAATCGATATAAAGTTTACATGAATCCGACATCGGACAAGAAAGTTATGGCCAATTGAAAATGAGCTGAAACCCAGAAGACGAGCAGAAATTCCAGAGAAGGGAAGGATCGATCCCCCCTTCACCAGGGATCGATCCCTGGGCTTGTTGGACTAGAAATGAAAGGGGGGATCGATCCCCCAAGTTTAGGGATCGATCCCTATGCGATTTGAGCGATTTTTCTGCAAATTTCTGACAGTTTTTGAATGAACCAAGGGAGACAATCAATGATCGATTCTTGCATCAAATGAACATATAAAGACATAAAAGAGGTAAGAAAATCCCTACTTCACAACGATAACCAAGATCTACAAGATTTGAGCAAGCCCTAGCTTCTTCGAACCTCAAAACTTCGATTCAAGCCTTACCTGGTGAAACCCAAGGATTTTCAAGCTTAGGAACGAGATTGCAAGGCCGGAGGGAGGTTAGTTCTTGGATTTCTTGAGTGATTGAGTGAAGTTTTGAGTGAAGGAGCAAGAGAGAGAGAGAGATCAGTGGAGAGAGAGAGAGAGAGAGATGTGAGGGAGACAGAGAAATGAGGGGATAAAAATGATTCTCTACACACACACCCACATATTTATACCGCTATATCTTCATATTACATCAACACACCCTCAAATCTCACTTCTTTCACTTCGGTCCTCAAATCAAATATCAACCAAATAAACCATACTTTCCAAATTTGCCCTTTTTACAAACATTTCAATAATTAACGAAATTTTTGGGTCTCTACTTGAAAGTTCCCTCTGACATAACCCCGGATGAGCTTGTGGCACTCATCAAAACTATTCCCATGAAGCATGCTATTACCTTCACTGACCGAGACCTGCCCTTTAAAGGGACTGATCACAACAAACCATGGCATGCCACCCTGAAATGTCATGGTAAATGGGTTCCAGTGATCTTGGTTGATAGCAGTTTTGCAATCAATGTCTGCCAACTCCGTGTTGCCTATTGTCTGAGATACAAAAACAAAGATTTCTCCCGTCAGATGTCAATGTGCGGGAATATCATAACACTCGTCGAGATGTGGTTGGTACTGTCATGCTCCAAATGACCATCGGGCCCTATCAAATTGAGGTAGAAATCCATGTACTGAGCATCCCTACTTCCTTCAATCTATTGCTTGGAAAGCCCTGGATGCACCACCCAGACATCATGGCTATACCTTCCACTCTCCATCAGAAGATCCGTCTGGGACTCAAAATAGGAATGCTTACCATCCATGGAGACTCTGCGATTCATGCACCCACCAAGGACAATGTCCTGCTCTTGGAAATTCAGCATGGGGAGGAAGATATTGCTCTCGGAGGTTTCTCATTGGACACTGCAAGCTTTGTATTCTCAGTCAGGATAGACAATGACTTTGTAATCAGCAATGTTGACCTAAAAATGATGAATTAAATGTCCTACATGCCGGGACTGGGTCTAGGAAAGAACCTGCAAGGACCCACAAAGTTGGAGATCATTGGAACTCTGATACGCAAGACCGGTCCTGGCTATGAACCCTTTGGCAAGAATGTGGTGAAGAAAGGAGACAGATTGGAAGACTACTTTGTGAAGGAGAAAGCAAAGCAGCTCTACCATGGCTAGCCAGAGCCGTTTTGGGATAAAGAAACCAACACTCTGCTGCCAGGGTTCGAGATATTTGCTAGCAACGTTTGGCCTGAAGAAGTGGAAGAGGTCAAGACTGTGGAAGTAAAGAAGGGACCAACCGACTAGATTGAGGTTTTTGACATGGGAAGTTTGGCGATCCTGTTTGAGGAAGGCAAACCAATGGGCACAATCATTGAAGCCGAAGTGCTGATGCTAGAGCAGGAGGCCCTCGAAGACCCGACTTCACTTATCATGGATGCTGTTGAAAGGTATAAGAATTGGACCTTCATGCCAAACGTGACCTTCCATGGGTCTGATTCTGAGTTTCAGTCAGAGTCCGAGTCATCTAAGTCTTCCCAATCCTCTGAGTCAGTTGAGTTCGAGTCGATGCCTCTTGGCTTGACTCCTCATGGTCTGTAGTTTGAATTTGAGTCTAGTCGTGTGTATCGTGCCCCCGAGGCCTTTGCTGATGATGAAATAAATGAAACTGATTCTGCTTACTTCCTTGATTATGAAATAAATTGCGTCGACCCTGATGATGACAAGACGGATTTTGACAGTGACATCCCTAAAGAAATTTGATCCTTAATCGAAAGGGAAGATGAGAGGCATTCTCAACCTGTAAAAGAAGAAGTAATTCTAATAAATCTGAGAGATGAAAAGAATCCCCGGATGGTCCAGATCGGTTCCACACTATCGCCAGAAAAGCGTCAAGCTTACATAGATTTGCTTAAAGAATTTGAAGATGTTTTTGCATGGTCACATGCTGATATGCCCGGAATCGATCCTGAAATCGTGGAATACCGGATTCCTCTTTATCCCAATGCAAAACCCATAAAGCAAAAATTGAGATGAATGAGGCATGATTGGGTGCTCAAGATAAAAGAAGAGGTCACCAAATAGATTAATGCAGGATTCCTAATAGTAACTGAATACCCTCAATGAGTCGCAAACATTGTTCCCATCCCCAAAAAGGATGGCAAAATTTGAGTCTGCGTTGACTTTAGAGACTTAAACAAGGCAAGTCTAAAAGATGATTTCCCATTGCCACACATCGATGTACTGGTGGACAACACTGTTGGACAAGCTTTGCTCTCTTTTATGAATGGCTTTTCAGGTTACAATCACATCCTCATGGCCCTAGAAGACCAGGAGAAAACCACGTTGGCCACCGAATGAGGAACTTACTGCTACCGGGTCATGCCTTTTGGGTTGAAGAATGCAGGGTCCACTTATCAGCGATCTGCTATAACCTTTTTGCATGACATGATTCATAAGGAAGTAGAAGTTTATGTTGATGACATGATTGTTAAAGCAAAGGAGCGAGAGGGCCACTTGCCATTACTCAAGCAGTTCTTTGAGAGGATTCGCAAATACATAATAACATCTCAATCCAGCCAAGTGTACATTTGGGGTTACCGCGAGGAAGATGTTGGGATTCATGATCACCACCCATGGCATCAGTAGACACCTCCCAAACGGGGCATTGCCATACAAATTGATCATGCTTGTTTGGTTCCGCTTCATAAACCAAAATCGTGGATGTTCCCATGGCTAGGAACATCGCCACACGATAACGATTATCATCAAAATAGAGTCGCCACCTAGTTTATAAAAACTAGGAAAAGAGATAGAGATTCCGGGTATGGGAGCCAAAAGTACAATAAGGGGAAGGTGTTAGGCACCCCTCTTTGCCTGGTCATGAAACTGACCCATAATCGTTCGACATATGATTAGTACTTGCTTTATTTAATTCTAAACACATAATCTGGTTATTTAGTTTTTAACAGTTGATAAGATGAGCCAAAAAGTAATTGAAAGTATGCATCAGAATAAGCATAAAACATAAACTGTTCCAGGAAAATTGATCCCTTAGCCGGTGAATGGATATCACGACCGAGTAATCCCACTGGGTTGATGTATCAGTCGAAGGATTGATCCCCCAGCCGATGTTCTTCCTCACACTAGAACAAACACCTAACAAATAATCAAAATACTATAATTACTATACAAAAAAACATGAAAGAGATCAAACCATAGGCCCTTGGGCCTCACCACCTTGATCGCTCAGTTGCTTGATTGCTTCGAATTGAGGATGATTGACTGATTTGCTTCTCGAAACCCTAGGGTTAGGGTTTGAACTTTGGTGGGTTAATCGTCGGATTGTGGTTGCCTTCAGAAGGGTAGGGCTTTTAAAGAGGGGATGTGAGAGAGTAATTGTGTAGAGTTTCGTGGCTGGAGAAGGTGAATTGATGTATGAATTGTGTATATTTTCGGAACCCTAAGGGCCCTTTATATAGGCAATTCTTGACGCACTCCGGCCAATCAAATGGCGTGAATCAAAAAGGAATTCTAGGGCAACAAGATCTCTAGACAAATCTGCTACGTAGCCCAAACGCATCAAAAAAAGGTTGTTGGGGCTTTGTTGATCGGATCAAACGATTGACTGAACAACTCCAGAATCTAGAAAATAGATGATTTAGCGAACGTGGAAAGGATCTGGCGGTTAAGGAATAGATTGCGCGACCGAAGAATCGATTGGGCTGCTGAGGAATCAATCTCTCAGGGAGATTTTCAAGCAATGGGCTTCACGAGTGAAGAATTAGTATTGAGGCCGTGAGATCGATGTTACGGCCAACAAATGGATTCTCTTAGGATACTATATTTCTATCTGGAAGGCTATATGGCTATGGATTGGGTCCTCTAAATGGCTCAAAGTTCTTACCATAAGTCCATGGGTTCACGAGAAGTCAATCCGCAATCACTGTATCCATATCATCATCAGGATGGTCCCCAAGTTGGGACTTGAAATAATCTTTAGGCCAAATTGGGGTGTCTACAGATGCCCCTCTTTGACTGAACTTAGACGGATCGTGAGACATGTTTAAGTAAGAGTCAAAGCTGTAAAAGCAACTCAATTTGGTCCACCTACTATTCCAAGGGTTTTCGAAAAAGGTTTTTGTTATGGTCGAGCCAAGAGGCTGCCTACGTATTCCACAAGGGAAATTCACACCAACCGTAGTTCGAAGGGCAATAAAGAAAAATAAAAAGTTTGGAGGGTTAGAAACAGAAGACATACCATTGGGCTTTAAAGGCCGTAGTGCAACGTACCTAGGCTATGCTAGGATTTTGAAGGAGAATAGTTGAAGGAGCACGGAGCTACTGGGGGAAATTTTGCGGAGAGCGTCCTTAGTAATTTGGGGTAGATCAATACACAGAGAATGAGTCGTTTGCTTTTCTTGATCATCCTTACTTTGACTGAGGAGAGCTCGGTAGGGTAGCCTATCCTTGCAAATGACCTTGATGGAATCGATGTAATTGGGGTGGAATCCTCACCATCTGCTGGGGATGAATCGGACGCCGGTTTTGAGATATGGGGTCCCAAGCCATCTTCTGGGAATGAGTTAGATGCCAATTTTGAGATATGGGGGCACAAGGCCAGTAACTGGAGCACAGAGCATTGAGATGAGGGAACTGAGGCGCGAAGCTAGTTGCAGTCATGAGGCAAGAGCCAGAGGAAACAGAGCCTAGAGCTTAAGGTGATAGAACCGAGGTGCGGGGCCAGTTGCATTCTGAAGGTCTGTGCACGAAGCTTTCCCATTATAAATTTTTGGCATAGAGCCAAAGGATCGAGGCGCTGGACCGATCAATAAAACTGAGGCGTAGAGCCGGTTGACTACAGGATTGACCTGTTTCATGAGTGAGAGAGAGATGCAAAGTATGTATATGTGATGATGATGTTTGTTAGATGTAAGCAAGTATAATGATGCTGATGGTTATGCAGACTCGATGTGATTGATGTAATATGTGCACGGGCCTATGCGTGTGTGTTGTTTTAAGCGTAAAGCTTCTTTCAAGTTCAGGACTTGAGCATTCAGAGCACTGAGCTCGAGCATTCGAGGGGTAGAATCGCATTCAAAGTATAGGCTTTGAGCATCCAGTACATGGTGGTTGGGCATTCAGAGCATAGAGCCTGAGCATTTAAGGTATATACCTTAAGCATTCAAACATAGAGTTTGAGCATCCAGTACGCAGTGGTTGGGCATTCAAACATAGAGCTTGAGCATTCAAGTGTGGAACTTGAGCATCCAGTACACAGTGGTTGGGCTTTCGAAGAGCTTCGAGCATTCAAAAATTTGAACATTGAGCATTCAAGCATAGAACTTGAGAGTAGATGATATCTTGTTGTTTGGAGTCGGCTGAGATAGTGAGCTTGAGAATGCAAGTGTAGAGCTGTTGAGACTAGAGCTGTTGAGTATTCCATCTTCCATCTTCCATGGGGTTTGATTTGTTCCTCATGCTTGGGATGCTTCCAAGGCTAGTTTCCACATGCTCGGGATGTTTCCAAGGCTAGTTCTGTAACGCCCCGAATTTTGGGTACGTTAAAAGGACAATTTCATTGAAAACCTCAAAATAGAGTCTGGCTCTTATTACAACAAACTCTCAACAGGAGTTCAATATTTACACAAATGAAGGGGGTTCTAGGGTTCCTAACTACAGCTCCTCTTGCTCCTCCTTCCTAGCTAGCTCCTCAGCTTCAAGGCTTCCACGGTGAACTGTTCATCTTGAATAACTACAAGGTCTGACACATTATACCGGCGTCACCACCAATATAATATGTCAGGGTCACCAAAAAGGCAACACCGTGAGCTACAACGCTCAATAGGGAAATCCTTACCCACCAACCTTAACTTACAAACAAGGCTATAATAAAACATCAATTTCCACATGATACGTATATACACAGTTAACAATGACACATCCACATTCGTTAATCAACTATCGTTGGTGTCCAAGATTCTCTTTGTTTCTCCTACGCGACTCATCGTAGACCGTGTCAACATTATCCTTTACAAATCAACCTTTAAAAATCATTTGTATTCAAAATCATTTGCATTGGCTCCGTACCGTGGATAACCAAGCTACACACCCAACCTTCAAAATCGTTTTTGCATTGGCTCCGTATCGCGGATAACCAAGCACACACCCAACTTTCAAAATCGTTTTGCATTGGCTCCGTACCGCGGATAACCAAGCTACACACCCAACCTCAGTTCCGCCGCGCCGGGTTCCTGAGTATCCTCACAATGGTTCCGCCGTGCCGGGTTCCCATTGGCACACAATCGCATTGGCTCCGTACCACGGATAACCAAGCTACACACCCAACCTCAGTTCCGCCGCGCCGGGTTCCCATTGGCACACAATTGCATTGGCTCCGTACCGCGGATAACCAAGCACACACACCCACCCTTGGTTCCGCCGCGCCGGGTTCCTAAGTATCCTCACAATGGTTCCGCCGCGCCGGGTTCCCATTGGCACACACACAAAACACACACCACACAATGGGCAAGTTCGGCCACATTGCGGTTTTCCAAATCATTTCACCCTTTTCAAATATTTCTTTTACACACGCAAACACACGACTCACATAATGCCACCCAAAACCGGTCATTATGTAGTTTCAAAAATATTTTCTTCCTCGAAAAACATTTCCTTTCTTTAACCACACCCTAGGTGTCATGTTTCTACTTTCTCAATTCTCGTGTCTCGTTATCATGCAAAGACTCCGCAGTAATCGTGAAACATACTAACAAGATCATCCAATTCTATACTACTTAACATGCTAAATCATCACTTATAGCATAACGCCACATGTACGGACGCCTTTGGAGTGTATCACTTATGCTTTATTCAAAGCACAACGCCACATGTACGGACGTCTTTGGAGTGAAATCACTTATGCTTTGTCACACCACAAGTAATACAAGCAATTTCATAAATGCATACTCATAATCATCTCAAAGATCAAAATACGAATACTTAAAGTATATAGGTAACCGTTTAGCAATTCTAAACAATAACGTCATACTTGAATACGTAAGTAAATAGGAAGTAAGTAAATAAGGAGTTAGTAAGGTTTTCCTTACGTTATACTTGGGATGGAAGATAAGGGGATCCTACTTTCCAACATACGGTTCTATACGTAGAGTTAGGGGACAAGGATTCTACCGTTCTTTCTTAGCAATTCAAAATAACAACGTTGTACTTAAGTAAGTAAGTAAATACGAAGTAAGTAAATAAGGAGTAAGTAAGGAGTAAGTAAGATTTTCCTTACAATCCTTCTAGGCGGTAGTCGGCTACGGAAAGTTAGTCGGCGGTCGGACGGAGTAACTACCTACGGAATGCTCCCGATAGCTTCGAAAGAGAAAGGTTTCTCTCGAAACTTCTACTTTGACTAATACTACTACTACTTTTGGATCGAGAGGGTGGTCGAGTGGCGGTCTAGTGGCGGCTTAGGTTGAGTTTCTTGAAGAACTCAAGAACAACTCAAGAACAAAGGAAGAACTAACAAGAACAAAGAAAGAACACAATTTTTCTAGAGAGAGAAGTTGCTAGGTGAAGGTGTGAGTTGAATGAGAAGTATGGGGTCCTATTTATAGGAAAAATTCTTGGCTCCCTCTCCCTCTTCATGGCCGGCCCTCTCTCTCTCTAAATCCTCCATGGATTTGCTTCATTAAGTCATCAAATCAACCTTTCAACCAAGTCATAGCCCTTTAGGCCAAATCTTAGGTGTAAGGCTATGAAACCAACTAAGATCTTAGGCTTTCTAGGTAATTATAACCTAGGTTTAGCTTGTAGTCAAGGTCTAAGGCTAATAAAGGCTAGGATTGTGCCATAAAGGTCCATCATAGGTTGTCATTAGGCAAAATAGACTTAGGCCTAATAAGGTAGCTTGCAAGGCTAGGTTTAGTCCTTGGATTGGACTATGGGAGATTTGTTAGAAGGAAAGGAGACAAGGGTACAAGATTTGGGTACTAAACAAATATAGAGGTACAAAGGGGAGTTATGTTTGGTTAGGAGAAAGATTCACCCATGGACTTGCAAGGATGAGGAAGGTCAAGTCAAGGTACCACACAATTTCCTCTCCCTTTCCTCCTCTCTCTCTCTCCTCTCTCCCTCCTCTCTCTCGGCATCTCTCTCTCTCTCTCTCTCTCTCTCTCTCTCTCTCTAGTACACTACACACACACACATATATATATATATGTATACAAAGTACAAGAAAGAATAAACAAAAGGTTCTTTTGGTACTTTTGAATCAAAGAAACTTAAGGGCTAAGATTTCCAAATAAACAAATAAATTGGCACATGTTTGATTAAATAAATAAACTAGGTACTTTGTAATCTAGGAAGATCAATTCTCCAATAAATTAATCCAATTGGGTACAAAACCCCAATATAAAATAATATAGGAGTACTTAGGAAAAAGATTTGGGCTATTACCCAATGGATAATAAATTTCCTAACTTTTATTGCATGTCCAATGGACAATAGCTACTAGGAAGCTTTTATATTAAAATATTCAAGGTCCTTTAAAGCATGTGACAAAAGCCCTATATTAAATATAGGTGTGGTACCAAGTACTCCAATTAAATAAAAAGACTAGGATTCTCCCTATTAAAATAATAATAAAGTACAAGTCAAATCAACTTTGTTTGGAAGGTTCCCTAGTCACATCGGTACTTTATTTGGTCAAAAGAGTTATTACCCAAGGGTTACTAACTTCCCTAATGGTTATTACCCAATGGGTAGTAATTCTCCTTGCCTTTAATAACCAATGGACAAAAAGAGTACAAGTACCTTTTATTAAAATAATATTTTAAAAAGACTACATGTACTTTTATTATAAAAAGTTTATTATCCAATGGACAAAAATTACCCTTGTAGTTATTAACCAATGGATAATGGAGGGGTGGAAGAATCCCTAATAAACAAGAATAAAAGTACTAGCACATGTGTTTATAAACCCATTAAAATATTATATCTTTGTACTTACCAAAATATAATAAAGGAAAGACTATTGTCCAATGGGTAAAAATTACCCTAACCATTATGGACCAATGGATAAAAGCAAAGGTTCAAAAGTTTCAAAAGGTCCAAAAGGTTCATCTAGTAACTGGGTGACTTGGTTGCTCGGTTCCTCCAACTAGTCGGTGGGAAATTAACCAAATTGGTCACGTCGGGTTTTTAGTCAAGACCAAAATCTAACTTCGACGAAAATTAATAAGAAATCATATAACCTTTCAAAAAAAAAATTAAGTAATTCAAATAAAATTCAAATTTTTAACGAAATTTTTTACTGACCAAAATTCAGGGGTGTTACAAGTTCTGAGTATGTTCCACATGCTCTGGATTGTCCCCAAGGCTAGATTCCATATGCTCGGGATGTTTCCAAGGCTAGTTCTGAGTATGTTCCACATGCTCTGAATTGTCCCCAAGGCTAGATTCCATATGCTCGGGATTGTTCCCAAGGCTAGTTTTGAGTATATTCCACATGCTCGGGATTGTCCCCAAGGCTAGATTCCATATGCTCGGGATTGTCCCCAAGGCTAGTTCTTGACCGTACTTCACTTTGACTTCGTCGACTTGTTGACCCAAAATGCCAAAAGATTTGTTAAATGCTTTGGTTGTCATTGCCTTCAGAGGTTTCCATTGCCTCCTTCAACTTGGTGCCATGGAAAGTTCCATCGCCTCGACTGATGAAGTGATCCACACATACGCTCTTGGAGACTTCTATTACCACCTTTGGCAAATTCAACTCATTTGGGAGATTTCCATTGTCTTTGCTGACGAGATGATCCTCATGCACGCCTAGGAGATTTCCTTTGCCTCCTAATTTCAACCTTGTTAAGTAGATTTCCAACTCCTCTACTGACGGGATGTCTTCCGAAGTGTGTGCTGGGCCAGAACTGCATAAATGTTTATTAAGTGGGAGCCACAGGATTGCTTCATTGGCCTGGAAGTGGTGAGGTTGTTTATCTTCAAGATGTGAGCTCAGGGCAGCTAAAGTAAGCACTGCACTATTGAGATGGAACCTACTAAGCACAAGGCTGTGCATATGGTGAGGCCTAAGTGTGGAGTTGGTCAGAATTCTTGAACAACAAAAGGCTATATAAGGCCGCGAATATGACAAGGCATGTGCGTGGTGCTACTAAAGAGCAAGTGTGAGGCTTTTGAGTTATGAAGGCAAAGCTGTTGACATGGAGATGAAAGCGCGAAGCAAGGAGCTATGGAGATGTGAAGTGCGAATCCACTTTAATGCTGCTCACATGGTGCCAATTGTAGAGTTTGCTCAGGACTAGTTACGAGGCTATCTTCCACCTTCTTTGACTTGGCTCTGTCGGTCATAGACACAAAGCTTGATGTGGTTGGTCTTAATAACTTCAAGGACCGAAATCTAGGAGAATCCTGCAATCCATATTTGAATAGTTTAGAAAACATCAATGGATACGAAAACAACATGCGACAAATTTGGAATCGACCACAGGCCAAAATCCTTTCATGCTGACTGCTAAGGGCAAGGCCACCACACTGTTAAGGACCCTAGTTCAAACATTGAACCTTTTTGGGTGACATAGTGCAACGCAACACATATGCATATTAATCTGAAAATCTGAATATTTTAGGAAGCAATAGAAGCCCCTTGTTTTAGGCAATGAATGCTTGATTCTAGCTCAACTGTGCGTGATAACGACAACCTAATTGCCCCTAGCATAGAAATATGCGATGTATGTGACAATGAATATGAATGCAATGATTTTCTTGTTGGCATGCTTTTTGATAGTGTTATGCGACAGTCTTCCATAAAAAGGGTTTGAGGCATGGGCGCCTATAATACCCCTGATTCTTTAATTATATTTAGAGTTGATCATGTGTTATGTTTGGGGTTAATTATGTGAGTTAGGAACATGTTATACTTGTTAAATAGAATTAGAGTACATGGTAGTGTATGGACTAGGCCACACACAAGTATTATCCACCTAGCTTCTACACTATTCCTGTTCCACCTCTATCTTCCATGTAGAGAGAGAGAGAGAGAGAGAGAGAGAGAGAGGAAGAATCGGTGGAAAAGAAGAAGAAGAAGAAGAGAAAGGAAAAAAAATTGGGAAAAACCTTGCTTGGCTTGGAATTGAAGATTTAGCTTGGTAATACATGTTTCTTTTACTTGATTCCATGATTTGTATGTTAATTTTCATATCATAGGGTTTGAATTCATGCTTTAAATGTTTGATTTAAGTAGAATTTGAGTTTTAGGGTTGAATTCTTAAGGAACTCAAGAGCCTAACTTGAAATCCCTTGGATTGAGTGTTTAAAACTTGTTTTGATGCATGAAATTGATGTTCTTGGAGTAGCTCTTCTATATCTATGAGGTTGAGCATGATTAGTGAGGTTTTGATGTGAGTTAGAAGTAGTTTGGATGGGTTTAAGAGTTGAAAATCGCGGGAAGAACAAGAGGTAATTTTCTGAAAATCTGCAGAGTAGAAATTTCGTATCTGTCCTGATTTTGTGGATTTTTTTTGAAGTAGTTCCTAAGCTCCAAAAATTATGATATTTTTACTGAGAGTTCCTCTATGAGTTTTCTATCTATGGTAAAACTTTCGGGATCAGAATCAAAGTATTGAATTCTGTAAAAATTCGTGACCTTGCAGCGCACAGTTTCGGACTGTGCTGACTGCACAGACACATGTTAGGAAAACGGTCATACTTTTTAGCTCGAGCGATGAAATCATGATCCGATTTCTGATTTTGAAACTAGATTCATAAACCTTAAAAAGTATGTGGAGTTTCTACCTTGGTTATTTCTGTGCAAAGTCAGATTTTAAGTTGAAGTTGATGAAATTGTAGATTCCGAAATTATTTCTTCAGATTGGTTGTTTAACTTCATATGTCTACCCTAGGACCTTATGTTCATAAAAATAGGCTTGTTTAGGATCTTCTAATCATGTTTTTATTGTCTAATTATTTTAGGAGGCTCAAGTGGTTCGTAGAGCCGAGGTGAGTGATTTAATACCTAAACACATGGTTTTGAACTTGTTTTCCTTATTGAGCTTATTTGAACATGTTTTATAAATTATGTACTCCATGGATAACAATGAAAGGTGGACCTATTTGTGAAATATTTGCGAATCTATTTAATGGCATTCCCAACGTCCGGTCTTGCTAGGGGACAGCTTAATGGCTAGCAAGGGTGTTTGAGGTTGGTGTGTGTTTTTGGATAATGAGTAGACGTCTAGCTTATCCACTACCGGGGACGCCTGGTAGCTTTTGAATTTTGAATAGCAGAATGTGCATTATATGTGACTTATGGATTTGAATTCTTTGTTTTGAAATATTATCAAATTATTTTGCATTGTCCATGGAAGGTATGTGAGTTAAGTATTAATCATTCACACGAGCTTTGACTTATGGATTTTCTTTTCCACCTTTCAGGAATCGACGCATAGTGTGGTGGCGTGTTTACTTTTGGGACGTTTTGTATTTTTTTTGGAAACTTGTAGAAAAGAAGTTTTGCTTGTAGACACTTAGCTTTGTATATGGTTTGTTAGCTTTTGGGTTTGTAAGTAAGCACAGCTCTGAGAGGTTTACCTTTTGGTTTGTAAAACTTATGTAAGACTTTGGTTTGTTATCAATAAAAGTTAACTTTTGCTTCCGCTATTATGTTTAGTCCCTTTTGGTTATCACTTGTTTATGTGATATTTGATTTGTGATTTGGCCTTAGTGAGAAATCACTGGCATTTGTCATGCTTAAGACCTTAAGGGGTAGGTCAAGGTCGTGACAGCGCCCTTCCAAGATATGGCATCCTCCAAGCTAGATTGAGCCAAGCATGCTGGCGGAGAGACAAATTCGTAGGAGCACCACCCTTTTGATTCCTTCCTGCAAAATTGTTAGTAAACCATGTGTATTTTGATAGGCAACAAGAGCGGGGTAGTTTTGGCTAACACGAAGAATTTTCCTTGTGGCCTCACACTCATTTCCTTTGTTTTGCTTTTCGCATAATGGTGATGATGGTTACACCTGAATACTCTTGCAGAGGTTAGATGAGTTTCACTGATCATAGTAATACCCTGACTACGAGCAAATTAGTCCAAACAAACACCATGAGGATATGCACATAAAAGATCAGGGTCAAGAGATAATGCAAATGCCCAAACCAGATGACACGATGATAATGGTATGCACACAAATCCGCAATGTATTCTGGACATCTCAACTTTCGCGTATTTGATCCAATGCTTCCTAAGGTGTTTCACTACTGAAAAAACTTGACACCAGCCAAATAGCTATGACAAGATAAGATTTAAAACGTTGTGACACTCTAGTGATAATACTGTTTGGCCAGAAGACCATCTAGCTACACTCTTCATGAAATGGAAAATTCATGTTTTCTCTTCGAAAGTTTGCAAATAATAATTGTGCTTGTGTTGCGTGTCAAGAATGCTTAGGATAAAATTAGCTTTGAAACTTTTCCTCGAGGATTTCAAAATCATACTATTCCATCAATCATGCTCCATATCCATACCATTCAATTTGCCATGAGACATAGCTTCACAAACCCATGCCCCTAGTCATTTTAGGTGAGGTCATTGTTTTGAGTTGATCATCTTGAGTTGAATTGTTGAGACATAACTTTCGCGTATTTAACGTTATCGTGAGCATTCTATAGCAGCAACTTAGCACAAGAGAAATCATTTTCAAAATTGTGGCCGACCAAATGGTGCCTACGTATCTCAAAAAGAGAATCAGACCATTCGTAGTTCAAGTCAGAGGAGATTTTCATTTTAGGTTCATATTTCATGCTAGGTGCAACAAGCAGACTTACGACCCAAAATAAACTCATACACCTTTTAAAAGAGGAACAGATATGGACTAAAATAGTAGCTAAAGGTAGCTAGACAATACTCCTCAAAAGATTGACTCATAACCTAAGACGTGACAAACATGGATGTTGCTGTTGCCCGGTGATCAAACTTAGCTAGATCAATCTTCTCTTGATCGATGAGGTCTTGGATTGCATTCTTGAAAGCTCCGCATTCTCTGATAGAGTGACCATTTACTTGATGGTACTTGCAATACCCTTGGCTTTTTTGTATAATGTTAGGAAATTTTGGCAGTAATGGCTTTAATACCCCTTTTGCTTCCAAGATACAGAACACCTTCTCCAAGTTCATTCCAAGAGGAACAAATTTTCTCTTGCGCTTATGGTTGAGATGAGACCCCACTAGTTCAACATTACTATTGCTTATGTTCATCTTACAGTTATTTTTCTCTTTGAGAGATTCCTGGTTTAGACTGACGGTATCGAGAAGAAGTTGTTTCTCATGTTGCTGATGCAGGTTCATCATTGTTCTTTCTTGTCTTTCCTTGGCAAAATGAATTTCCGCTTGGACTGCTTTCTCCATCCATTTAGTAGGGGGAGGTGGAGATGGAGTTTGTGGAGAACTTCTTTGCAAATTGTGAACAATGGTGGCTGGGCAGCCACTGATTCAGCCAATACATTAACTTTTGCGGCCAGAGCTTCAAATTCTTGTCAGGCATTGCTGTCACGTCTTAGACCAAACCCAAAATTTAGGAAAAGTAAAAAAAACTCGATTACGCTCAAGCAGAGATATCCAAAATCAATTGTCTATACGATGCACACATCAGACACACTTATTCCCCTAAATATGCAAATCTAGTATGATGGAGTGGCTTAACCAAATGATACTCGATGTTGACACGTGATCATGTAATGTGCTATGAGAAGAAATGAGAGTGATGGACTCCTCTTTTGGTTTAGTCTCCTACATGGTTAGAGAAAGACAAGTGAAATGATATACATAGCACCATAACTACTTACACAGAATATGGATGAGTCATGTATAGCAATTCATGTATATGAGTTTATCGGATACCATAGATAGCCAACAATTTTTTATATGGCTGATTCTCAAGACTCATTGCTTACAAATACTGCATGTCACTTAATATCCTACTTCCAAGCCAATCTACACTATAAGATAGACCAAAAGAGCTGAGCAGATGACTACAACAGAGAGTAGACTCAGAGTCCATAGTTGTGCTAGCGACTATTTGAATGTTCCACCTTACTCAACTTTTGGTTTTAAGAAAAACTTGTCATTTGAGGATTTTTATCAGGCATTGCAAAAAGTTCTGAAAGTTTTTCTCTCTTTCAATTCTTGGTTAGGAAAGATTCCTTCACTCCAAACAATGCTAATGCGATCTTTTACCAGCTTTGGTTTTATTCTTTCAGCAAGTGTTTATCAAAACTTATTTTTACCAAAGCACATCGGGGTTGATCTTTCAGAAACTCATTTAACAAGTTTTTTCCTTTTTCTCTCTCTTTCTCAAAACATGATTGCGGTAATTGGGATCCACATGATTACCTGCCAGCACATTGGCAAACTCCTAAATCTTACCGGCTCGTTGCAGTAAGCATGCTCAAAATTTTGAATTTTAAAAGATGGGTTGCTACGTCGATTTGGAAATAGGAATCAAAGCCCTAAACTTGTCATGTTAAACCATATATTTAAATATTGCCACTTCTTTCGATAATATCCTCAATCTTGCATGCCATCACCCATTACCTGCTTTTCCACTTCGCATTCCTCCTTTCTCTCGGCGTTTCAAAGCAGAGATTCCTAGAGTAACCTTAATTCGATTTTCTGCGGGTGGCTTATGCTACTGCCATTGTTTGACATTGCTTTAGGAATCTATGCTTCGTGGTGCTTCAGGTGAAGTAGGAGTAGGAAGTAAGCAGTGGTGCTTTCAACTTACCAAAAACATACCTTGTAGGCAATGCTATGCCTCAGTCCTCAACTATAAAGACTTAGAGTTAGGGCTCTTATTTCAAGCCCCAACCCTTCTGCACAGAAAGCGATGTTACAACAACATATACAAGGTGTGAGGAATAACTTCTAGAAAAGATGCAAGTAGATTCCTAACCTGTGGGATCCTATCTTATTTTGATTGGTTCTATGGCTTTCTAACACATGTAAGGTTTGGTTAGTCTCAAGGGTGCTCCGTTGTCAAAGGGTGCCAGTCCTCTCGCCAGCCCATCATAGGCAGCGATCGAGTGATCCCCCTTTTGATATACCACTAGGTACAAGTGACTGTGGAGTTTGCTGGAAACCCTAACATAGCCCGTGACATGCCGGGATATTAGGTGAACTCAACAAGGTTGCCTGCTCTATGCATATGATAAAAGAATTAGATAAAGCAAATATTAATCCTATATCAAACTTTCTGGTTATGGCTCTCAATTCCCTAGTAAAGTCGGCAAAAACTGTAGACACCTCCCAAACGGGGCATCGCCATACATATTGATCATGCTTGTTTGGTTCCACTTCATAAAACAAAATCGTAGATGTTCCCATGGCTAGGATCATCGCCACACGATAACGGTTATCATCAAAATAGAGTCGCCACCTAGTTTATAAAAACTAGGAAAAGAGATAGAGATTCCGGGTATGGGAGCCAAAAGTACAATAAAGGGAAGGTGTTAGGCACCCCTCTTTGCCCAGTCGTGAAACTGGCCCATAATCGTTCGACATATGATTAGTACTTGCTTTATTTAATTCTAAACACGTAATCTGGTTATTTAGTTTTTAACAGTTGATAAGGTGAGCCAAAAAGTAATTGAAAGTATGCATCAGAATAAGCAGAAAACATAAACTGTTCCAGGAAAATCGATCCCTCGGCTGGTGAATGAACATTACGGCCAAGGAATCCCACTGAGTCAATGTATCCGCCGAAGGATTGATCTTCCAGCCGATGTTCTTCCTCACACCAGAACAAACACTTAACAAATAATCAAAATCCTATCATTACTATACAAAAAAACGTGAAAAAGATCAAACCATAGGCCCCTGGGCCTCACTACCTTGATCCCTCAGCTGCTTGATTGCTTCGGATTGAGGATGATTGACTGATTTGTTTCTCGAAATCCTAGGGTTAGGGTTTGAATTTTGGGGGTTTAATCGTCGGATTGCGGTTGCCTTCGGAAGGGTAGGGCTTTTGAAGAAAGGGATATGAGAGAGTAATTGTGCAGAGTTTCGTGGCTGGAGAAGGTGAATTGATGTATGAATTGTGTATATTTTCGGAACCCTAAGGGCCTTTTATATAGGCAATTATTGACTCACTCCGGCCGATCAAATGGCGTGAATCAAAAAAGAATTCTAGGGCAACAAGATATCTAGACGAATATGCTTCGTAACCCGAATGCATCAAAAAAAGGCTGTTAGGGTTTTGGTGATCGGATCAAACGATTGATAGAACAATTCTAGAATCCAGAAAATAGACGATCTGGCGGCCGTGGAAAGGATCTGGAGGCCGAGGAATAGATTGCACGGCCGAAGAATCAATCTGGCTGTTGAAGAATCAATCTCTCTGGGAGATTTTCAAGCAATGGGCTTCATGGGTGAAGAATTGATGTTGAGGCTATGAGATCGATGTTACGGCCGACAGATGGATTCTCCTGGGATACTGTATTAACTGTCTGGAAGGCTACATGGCTCTGGATTGGGTCCTCAAAGTGGTTCAAAGTTCTTACCGTAAGTCCATGGGTTCACGAGAAGTCAATCAGCAATCATTGTATCCATATCATCATCAGGATGGTCCCCAAGGTGGGACTTGAAATAATCGTTAGGCCAAATTGGGGTGTCTACAGCATCGAGGTGGATCTCTTACAGATCAAGGCTATTCTGGAAATGGAGCCGCCACGATTCGAGAAGAATGTAAGAAGCTTTCTTGGAAAAATGCAGTTCAATAGTTGATTCATCGCCAAGCTGACTTCGACCTGTGAGGGAATATTCTACTTGCTCAAGAGAGGTGTGCCATTTAAATGGGATGACAAGTGCCAGAAAGCTTTTGAAGCAATCCGAACCTATCTACAGAATCCACCAATACAAACATCGCCCTTATCAGGAAAACCTTTAATCCTATATTTGTCTGTCACTCCATCTGCAATGGGGTGTATGTTGGAACAAGAAGGAGACGATGGGGTTGAAAGGGCTGTTTACTATCTAAGCAAAAAGATGGTTGGATGCGAGGAACGCTACACTCCATTGGAAAAGACATGCTAGGCACTTGTTTAGGCTTCCAAGAAACTAAGACATTACATGCTGGCACACCCTGTAAGGTTGATTTCTCGAATGGACCCTCTGAAGTACCTATTTGAGAAACCAGCTCTCACTGGAAAGTTGACACGATAGCTGCTCATGTTAGCCGAATTTGAGCTCAAATATGTCACCAGAAAGTTAGTAAAGGGAAGGGCTGTCCAGAGTTCTTGGCCGATCACCCTGTTGAGGGAGGCGAGGGCGCCGAGTTCAAGTTCCCAAGACATAATGACCATAGCTGAGGATGTTTGGAAATTATACTTTGATGGAGCCACCAATCAGAAAGGATTTGGAATTGGTGTGTTTGTTAATTTCGCCCGATGGATCCCACATTCTGCTTGCTTTCAAGTTAAACTTTGAAGTCACCAACAATCAGGTAGAATACAAGGCTTGTATCGTTGGCATGGAAGCATCTATCAAAATCGGCATAGAGAAATTGAAAGTGGTAGGAGATTCTAACCTGATCGTACCACAAGCTAACGGTGATTGGAAAGTCAAGGAGGAAAAGCTAAAGTCATACCACAAAGACCTTGAGGACCTCATCCCTCACTTTGGCAAGGTGACCTTTACTGATGTGCCAAGGCTTAAGAATCAATTTGTAGATGCTCTAGCAACACTGGCATCCATGGTCGAAATCCCCATTGGTGTAAAATAACGACCTATTGTGATTGAGCAATAAGATTCCCCAGTATACAAGCATGTCATGCCCATTGATGAACCCGACAATGGTCACAATTGATACTATGACATGTGGAGATTTGTCGAAAGAAGAGAATATCATGATGAAGCAAGCAAGAAAGATTGGATGGCTCTCCAAATATTGGCAGCTCAGTACATCATCTGCGGAGGGAATCTGTATCCAAGATCACTGTAACGCCCCGGATTTTAGGTACGTTAAATAAAACATTTTATTGAAATAAAAGCTGAGTCCGGCTCTTTATTACAACAAAAACATAAAAGAAGTACTTTTATTACAAACGGGAGGGAACTAAGGTTCCTAACTACAGCTCTGCTTGTTCTTCCATCACGGCTAGCTCCTCGGCTCCGAAGGCCTCCAAGGTGTAAAGCTCGCCCTGCTCATCTATGAGATCTGACATATTATACCCGCGTCGCCACCGGTATAATATGCCAGGGTCACCAAAAAGGCAACACCGTGAGCTTAACGCTCAATAGCATAATCCAAACCCTCTAACCCTTAACTTATGAACATAAGAGCATAATAACAACGACTTAGATCATGCATAAAGTCCAACAAGTATTCAAATCCACATTTCTTACTCTACTAACGTTGTGTTCTTTATTCAGACTCATCGTAGACCATGTTATTAACTCACTTTCCTTTTTACCCAAAAACTCCTTTTTAACTCACCCAACCTCGGTTCCGCCGCGCCGGGTTCCCGAGTATCCTCACAATGGTTCCGCCGCACCGGGTTCCCATTGGCACACAACCGCATTGGCTCCGTACCGCGGATAACCAAGCACACACCTTACCTCGGTTCCGCCGCGCCGGGTTCCCGAGTATCCTCACAATGGTTCCGCCGCACCGGGTTTCCATTGGCATACACACACACATCTAACTCACATAATGCACCCAAAACCGGTCATTATGTAGTTTCAAAATATTTCCCCCCTTGAATACACACTTTTTCATCTTTGTTAACACACCCTAGGTGCCATGTCTTTACTATCTTGTTTCTCGTGTCACGTTTATCATGCATAGACTCCGTGGTGTAAGACATTCCATACAACAAGTACTTTATCAAATCTCATAATGAATACAACAAAATTATCCAACTTTTGACCACATAACATGTTTGAATCATAATAACAACATCATGCATCTTTATAATCTCACAAAGATAACCTTATCTACTTCACATATAACGTTCAAAGTTACTTTCTATTGAACTTGTTTGATACAAAACTACTTTATACCTAGATAGAAGGTAAGTATAACTACTTGGGACGGAAGTTAAGGAAATCCTACCGTGCTTCTTGGCGGTAGAAATGGTTACGAAGGTTCGGTCGTCGATTTTGGATTTCGGCGGCGTAACGGCATCGGTTTGCTTCGAAAGGAAGAGATATGAACTTTTCTCTTCCTAGAAACAACTTTCTAACTTATCTAAGCTACTTTAAAGATCTAATGGTGGTTTTGGGAGGTGGTTTGGTGGTTTCTCTCAAGAACACTCAAGAACTCAAGAAAAGAAGAACTTTGGAAGCAAGAACACTAAGAAATTCTAGAGAGAAGTTGGAGCAAAGTGAGAAGGTGTGAGTTTAAGCTTGGAGTGAGCTTCTATTTATAGGCAAAGGCTCTCCCTCTCTCCCTCTTGGCCGGCCCCTCTCTCTCTCTCTATGTCACACTTTATTTCACATGTCATGCTTTGATTGAAAGGTTGGAGGCTAAATTGGTAGGCTTGCATGGCTATGTTAGTCCTTGGATGGGATTCTTGGAAGATATGTTGCCATGGAGGAGACATTGGTACAAGATTCATGGCTTAAACAATTGAAAGTTGTACAATGGAGGTTAATGGGGTTAAGATTTGGCTAGGAAAGGAATCACCAAAGATTGGAAGTACTTTGGAAGACCAAGGTCAAGTACACATCAAATCCTTCTTCTTCTTCCTTCTTCTTTCCCTCTCTCTCTCTCCCTCTCTCCTCTCTCTCTCTCGGCCTCTCTCTCTCTCTCCCTCACAGCTCTCTCTCTCCTCTCTCCTCTCTCTCTCTCTCTCCCATGTACTAGCTATATATGCATATATATGTATGTACAAACATGTAAGAATACAAATAAATATAGGGTACTTTTGTACAAAAGGGCAATTTAGTCTTACAAGGGTCAAGATTTCTCCAATAAACAATTATAAAGTATGGGTACTTTAATTAATAAAATAATATACTTTTGTACTCCCGGGAATCTTAACAAAACATTAGTTTAATGGGGTAAGTACTTTGTTTGAAAGATGAGCCTATTACCCAATGGTTAATAGAATCCCTAATGGTTATTATCCAAGGGATAATAAGGTACGGGTACTTTAAATACTAAACTATGTTTTTGGAAAGACTACATGTCCTTTTTATAAAATCCCATGTGTTTATATAGATATGTACTTAATCAATTAAATAAAGAAAAGGCTTTTGTCCGATGGGTAAAGATTACCCTAATGGTTATTAACCAATGGTCCAAAGTTACTTGGGTACTTTTATTAGAAAAAATAATTAAAAGTACTTTTTAAAATATATATAAATGTCAATCATAGTACTTTTGCCTAAATCTTTCAAAATCCTTTTAATATAAAGAAATGGGTTTCTTTTATCCAATGGATAATAATTCCCCTAACATTTATCGTCCAATGGATAAAGAATAAAACTAAAATTATAAAAGAAATAATTATACAATTTCTAGTCTATGGTTCAAAAAGGTTCAAAAGGTTCATGATGGGCAAAACGGTCATTCTTTGGTTAGGGAAAAGTAACTAGGTAGCTTTCTAGTTAGGTTACTCCATCAAGCCGGTTAGAAGCTAACAAGGCTTGCTAAGTCGGACTAAAGGTCAAGAAACGATTCTTGAGGGGTTAAAGTGCGATTAGGGTTTCTAGTCGGGAAATACGATAATAAGGCATTCGATTTCTTAAAGACCAACCGTAATACGAATTAAATAAGAAAACCAACAAGCAGTTAAGAGAAATTAAGAAATTTCGAATAACAACGAGATTTTTATTGAACGAAAAATCGGAGTTGTTACAACCTATCCCCCTTAAAGAATTTCGTCCTCGAAATTAGGTGGACGCTAGGATTCGAACAAATGAGGGTATTTCATCTTCATGGTTTCTTCCCTTTCCCATGTGGTTTCTCCAGCTCCTCGGTGCTTCCACAAAACTCGTACCAACTTAATGGTCTTGTTCCGGATAGTCTTCTCACTTCGGTCTTGAATCTCTATTGGTTCCTCTTCGTATGTCGCGTCTTCTTCGATAGTGATGTCTTCCCAATTGAGAACATGAGTGGGCAAGGCTAGATACTTGCGAAGCATGGAAACGTGAAATACGTTATGCACTCTATCCAGCTATGGCGGCAGGGCTAGACGATAAGCAACTTTCCCGATCTTCTCCACGATGTCGAAAGGTCCGATGTAGCGTGGAGACAACTTTCCTTTCTTCCCAAATCTGATTACTCCTTTCTTTGGTCTGATTTTCAAGAACATATGATCTCCCACAGCAAAAGTCAATGGTCGGCTCCTCTTATCCGCATAACTCTTCTGTCGGCTCTGAGCGGTTTGGATCCTTTGTCTAATAGTCTTAACCTTCTCCGTGGTATCCCGTACAAGGTTAGGCCCGATCAATCCGGTTTCCCCAGCATCGGTCCAACAGACTGGAGATCGGTAGGGTCGACCATATAGAGCTTCATAAGGTGCCATCCCAATGCTTGCTTGATAGCTGTTGTTGTAGGCGAACTCCACCAATGGCAAATGTTGCTCCTAGTTTCCAGAGAAATCCAAGGCGCAGGCTCTCGGCATATCTTCCAGGGTCTGAATAGTCCTCTCCGTTTGTCCGTTGGTTTGTGGGTGGAAGGCCGTGCTAAGCCTTACGTCTGTTCCCAACGCTTTCTGCAATCCTTTCCAAAAGTGCGATACAAACGTGGGTCTCTGTCAGACACTATCGAGATTGGTACTCCATGGAGGCGTACGATTTCTCGAATGTACAACATGCTTAGTTGTTCCACGTTTTCTGTCATCTTGACAGGCCGAAAGTGTGCTGATTTGGTGAGTCGATCTATGATCACCCAGATGGCTGTGTTGGACTTGGCAGATCTTGGCAGTCCCGTCACGAAATCCATCGAGATGTGCTCCCACTTCCAAGTCGGTATTGGCAAGGGTTGAAGATCTCCTCCAGGTTTCTGATGCTCAGCTTTGACTTGTTGACACACCAAACAAGTAGACACGAACTGTGCTACATCCTTCTTCATTCCTTCCCACCAGTACATTCTTCGCAAGTCATGATACATCTTTGTACTACCAGGGTGAACTGCGAAGTTCGAATGGTGAGTCTCTCAGAGTACTTCTTCTCGAAGAGTTCCAATCTTAGGCACGAACACTTTTCCTTTGAATCTCAGGCTGTTATTTTCCTCAATAGTCCATCCTGGCACCGCCTTTCCTTCTCGGATTCGATGTCGGACGAACTCACAATTTTGCTCAAAGGTTGGGCTAGCAAGATTTCTTGATGAAGTGCTGGCTCTGCCACTAGAGTGTATAGTCGGGCGTTTCCGCTCTCTGATGACGATCGTAGGTTGAACTCGTTAAGGGTGTCCACCATCTCCCATTCCTCGATGGCAGTCTTGACCTTCTGTGCTCTGTCCTTGCGACTCAGAGCGTCGGCTACCACGTTGGCCTTGCCAGGGTGATACTGGAGCGTAAACTTGTAGTCCTCCAAGTATTCCATCCATCGGCGCTACCTCAGATTCAACTCCTTCTGAGTGAACAAGTATTTGAGGCTCTTATGATCGGTGAAAACTTCGAATTGTTCTCCCCACAGGTAGTATCGCCATGATTTGAGAGCGAACACTACTGCGGCCAATTCTAAGTCATGGGTAGGATAATTCTTCTCGTGCGATCGAAGTTGTCGAGATCCGTAGGCTACGACCTTCCCATTCTGCATCAGTACGCATCCTAAACCATCTCTCGAAGCGTCGCAATAAACAGTGTAATCTACCCCTCGCTCAGGAATGATAAGTACTGGTGCGTTAGTTAGTCTCTTCTTCAACTCTTGGAAAGATTTCTCACAGGCTTCGTTCCAATCCAGCTTCACTCCTTTCTGAGTCAACTTGGTCATTGGCTTGGCCAAGGTTGAGAAGTCTGGGATGAATCTTCGGTAATATCCCGCCAATCCTAGGAAACTCCTGCTTTCGAACACTGAGGTCGGCTGTTTCCAGTTCAGCACTGCTTCGACCTTTCCTTCGTCCACGGCAATCCCTTCCTTGGATACTACATGCCCCAAGAACTTAACCACTTCTAGCCAAAACTCGCATTTACTTGCCTTGGCATAGAGTTGGTTATCTCGAAGTACTTGTAGCGCTATCCGAAGGTGTTCTTCGTGCTCCTCCTTGTTGGCAGAGTATATCAATATATCATCAATGAACACCACTACAAACTTGTCCAAGTAGGGTTGGAAGATTTTGTTCATGAGACACATGAATACCGCCGGAGCATTGGTCAGCCCAAATGGCATCACTACAAACTCGTAGTGGCCGTATCTAGTACGAAAAGCCGTCTTGGCAATATCCTCGTCTTGAATCTGTAATTGATGATAGCCTGATCGGAGATCGATTTTAGAGAAACAGGTTGCTCCCCATAATTGATCAAAAAGGTCATCGATCCTAGGCAATGGATATCGATTCTTGACGGTAACTTGATTCAACCTCCTATAGTCGATACATAATCGCAGCGTCCCTTCTTTCTTTTTCACGAACAGAGCAGGCGCTCCCCACGGTGAAGTACTCGGCCTGATAAATCCTTTGTCCAATAGCTCCTGCAACTGGGTCTTGAGCTCTTTTAGTTCGGCCGGGGCCATTCGGTATGGTGCCATCGAAATTGGTGTCGTTCCTGGTTGAAGCTCTATGGAGAAGTCTATCTCTCTCGGAGGTGGTAAGCCAGGAAGTTCCTCAGGGAAAACATCGGCGTATTCGCACACGATGTGAGGTAATCCTAACTCCATCCTGTCAGTTTCTTCCATTTGGAGACTAGATAGCCATCCAAATAGTTGATTCTGCCACCTAGATCTTTTTGCCGTCGAACTCGCTGCTTCTCTATCCCCCTTAAAACGGAAACGAGTTCCCTCTGGGGTGTAGGCCGTCACGGTCTTCTGATGACAGTCAATGACTGCTCGGTGAGCCGATAGCCAGTCCATGCCTAATATTACGTCGAAATCCACCATGTCGATCACTCTGAGATCGCAGGTTAGGCGCAGGTCGGCTTCTTCTAACTCGCACCCTCTACACACTAGATTAATAGTTATGCTCCCCCCCGTTGGTGTTACTACTTTCGTACTTTCACTCAGGGGTTCCGTTTCTAGTGCTAAGGCAGTTACACAAGCAGTAGATATGAACGAATGCGATGCTCCAGAATCAAATAAAGCCTGTACACAGGTGCTATATAGCAATAGCGTACCTTGGATCACAGAGGAATCCTGCTCCTGCTCCTCGGTCTGTAGAGCAAAGATACGCCCTCCAGTGCCTTGCTGGGTTCCAATGGGCTGCTCTCCTTTGTTTTGCCCATTCTGCTGCTGCAGTGGGCTTCCAGGGTTTTGCTTCACAAAGCTGGCCTGCCCGGGCTGTTGAGTCTTCTGATTCCCAAAGCTCCCATTCCTTTGAAGCTGGGGGCAATCACGCTTGTAGTGGCCCATGGCCTAGCAGTGGAAGCACTGCACTGATGCCTTGTTCTGGCTGCCCCTCTGTGGTTCACTCTGCCCGGATGCAACAGTCCTCCAGGGTTGGTTGCTTTGAGCTGAGGTGAATGGCTTGGTCGAGTAAGGTCCGCGGTTGTTGTTGGGTGGCTGGGTTCGGATTGGCCCGCCAGTGTTGCCCGTTGCCTTCCTCCATCGAGTCTTGAAGTCAGCCTCCTCGCTTTCCAGGCAGAGAGCACACTGAACCAAACCATTATAGGTGGTAAAGGCTTGTGCCATTACGGCCCTTCGAGCGGTAGTCAACCCCCACTCGAATCTCCTTGCCTTCCTGTCTTCGGTTGCCACAGCAGTTGGAGCGTAACGGGACAGCTCCTCAAATTTGGCCGCGTACTGGGTCACGGTCATTGTTCCTTGCTTCACGTTCATGAATTCTTGCTCCTTGGCTAGGCGAAGGGGTGTAGGGAAGTATTTGTCAAGGAATAGGTTTTCAAATTCGGCGAAGGTCATGGTGGCTATGGCATGGGTGGCCTCCATCAACTCCCACCAGTAGCGAGCTTCCCCCTTCAGCTGGTAAGTGGCTAAGGCCACGCGGTCTCCATTCCGGGTGATCTCCAAGGTGTCCAGGATCACCTTGGTTTCCTTCAGCCAGGCTTCGGCCACAGTAGGGTTAGGATCCCCATTGAAGGTCGGGGGTCGGCGCTTGCAGAATTCATTCATCGCCCGGGTTCGAGTCATTGGTCCATCATCGCGATTCTGGTTAGGGCGGTTAGCGTTCAAGGCAGTCACAAGTGCTTGCATGACTCGAGCGAGGTCGGTGTTAGGGTTAGGGTTGGAGGATTCACCATTCTCGTATCCTAGTCCACTGCGTCGGTTCACCATCTACGAGTAAAATTGTAAAGGGGCGGTTTTTAGTCTACTTAAAAATTTTCCTTTTTGTAAACGTAATTCTATCAATTAGTAAGCAACAATATTACTAACAAACAAGCCAGCTTTTCATTGATAAGTAAGAAATTACAGTCATAAGCATAGAGTTCTACTATAAAACAAGTAGACTGAAAACGAGATTCCTACTACAAGATGAAACAATCCTACTACATGATTCTTCTAGCCTTAGTGCTTTTAAGGGCAACTTAAGCTATCAAGACCTTATTCTAGTACTACTACTCTACTGACAGGGCGGAATGAGTCCGAACAACGCTCTCAGCTGCTCCATCCATTCCTTCTCTCGGATCTCGAGCCAACGCTCCCCTTTCTTGTGAATCTTCTCGGCTAACTCTTTAAACAATGGTTCTTGAGGGTCGAACGTCAAATACTGCTCGTCATTGGTAAAGGGTGTCATTACCACTATCTCATATAGTTGTTCATCGGTCTCGGGGTCACGGATTCCCAAGTGTGGGATGGAAATGGGACTCTCGGGTGATATCAAAGTCTTGTAGTACAGCAGGTCGGCTACGGTGATAAGGGTACGGCAATCCATATCTACAATAAGGAAAGTTATATATTATACTTAAAATGGGGAGATGTGTAATCGTATGCATACAAATATACATAACCAATGATCATGTCAAATAGGAAACACAAGTCTTTTATTCCACAATAAGCAAGTACAACATAAAAACTTACTAGCCACAACTTCCTACTAAGATTGATTACATCAAAAGGGTTCCAACTTCTACTCAAGCTTTCTTAATTACTCTAGAAAATACTAGGGAACTCCATTCGATAAGCGCCTATGTCGGTTTCGAAGGGTGGCGGTGGCACATCGCCGAGGTTAACGGTTATGTCCATGACTTCGGGTTCCGCTCTTAGGAATGATACTTCCTCCTCGTCGGATTCCCAATCCTCGTCGTCGGTCGGTGCATCGAAATCGGGTCCGTTCATTGCTTGCTGAAAGTCTTCTCCGTCACTAAACTCTTCGGGGTCCTCTTCGGGTTCCTCCATAGGTTCTTCCTCCGGATCTTCCTCCGGATCTTCTTCGGGTTCTCCTGCTATCATGTTGATGGACGGGATCATCGGAATTTGAACGAGGGCTGCTCCCGCATCGTCCTCTTCATTACCCTCGATCAAGAGCTCCACATCGATGGGAGGGGCCATTTGAACTAGGACAGGTGCTGCTTCGGCATCATTCTCTCCATCGAAAAATATGACACTGCCGTGCTCTTGATAGTAGTCATCGGTGTAGGGAAAAGCATACGGGAAGTAAGGATCTTCTATCAGTTGGTTTGTCATAGACCTTAGGGTACTTGCGAGATGGCGCGCTTCGGCTAGTAGGTTGATTTGGTAGGAGCTCATGTGATTCATCTACAAGGAAAGAATTCTATTTAGTCAAGTTTTGAAAAGGAAGTCTTTAGTAAAATTTTAGAGAAAACTTTTTCGGTTTCTATGTTCCACATTCGATTCTTTGATTTAAGTCATCATCCAATTGTTCGGGAATTCCCAGCTCGGCCGTACTGCCAATTTCCGTGCCTTGCTTCAATCCGAAGATTGTTTTGATAGAATTCCACCCAATTTGGGACGGTAAACTTAAACTCAATTCACGACGGTGCAACGGTCAACTTATATTGTGGTTCTACCCATTCTACCCCTGGCCGAGGTTTGAACCTAAAGCTTTGATACCAAGTTGTAACGCCCCGGATTTTGGGTACGTTAAATAAAATATTTTATTGAAATAAAAGCTGAGTCCGGCTCTTTATTACAACAAAAACATAAAAGAAGTACTTTTATTACAAACGGGAGGGAACTAAGGTTCCTAACTATAGCTCCGCTAGTTCTTCCATCACGGCTAGCTCCGAAGGCCTCCAAGGTGTAAAGCTCGCCCTGCTCATCTATGAGATCTGACATATTATACCTGCGTCGCCACCGGTATAATATGCCAGGGTCACCAAAAAGGCAACACTGTAGCTTAACGCTCAATAGCATAATCCAAACCCTCTAACCCTTAACTTATGAACATAAGAGCATAATAACAACGACTTAGATCATGCATAAATGCCAACAAGTATTCAAATCCACATTTCTTACTCTACTAACGTTGTGTTCTTTATTCAGACTCATCGTAGACCATGTTATTAACTCACTTTCCTTTTTACCCAAAAATTCCTTTTTAACTCACCCAACCTCGGTTCCGCCGCGCCGGGTTGCCGAGTATCCTCACAATGGTTCCGCCGCACCGGGTTCCCATTGGCACACAACCGCATTGGCTCCATACCGCGGATAACCAAGCACACACCCTACCTCGGTTCCGCTGCGCCGGGTTCCCGAGTATCCTCACAATGGTTCCGCCGCGCCGGGTTCCCATTGGCATACACACACACATCTAACTCACATAATGCACCCAAAACCGGTCATTATGTAGTTTCAAAATATTTCCTCCCTCGAATACACACTTTTTCATCTTTGTTAACACACCCTAGGTGCCATGTCTCTACTATCTTGTTTCTCGTGTCACGTTTATCATGTATAGACTCCGTGGTGTAAGACATTCCATACAACAAGTACTTTATCAAATCTCATAATGAATACAACAAAATTATCCAACTTTTGACCACATAACATGTTTGAATCATAATAACAACATCATGCATCTTTATAATCTCACAAAGATAACCTTATCTACTTCACAAATAACGTTCAAAGTTACTTTTTAATGAACTTGTTTGATACAAAACTACTTTATACCTAGATAGAAGGTAAGTATAACTACTTGGGACGGAAGTTAAGGAAATCCTACCGTGCTTCTTGGCGGTAGAAATGGTTACGAAGGTTCGGTCGTCGATTTTGGATTTCGGCGGCGTAACGGCGTCGGTTTGCTTCGAAAGGAAGAGATATGAACTTTTCTCTTCCTAGAAACAACTTTCTAACTTATCTAACCTACTTTAAAGATCTAATGGTGGTTTTGGGAGGTGGTTTGGTGGTTTCTCTCAAGAACACTCAAGAACTCAAGAAAAGAAGAACTTTGGAAGCAAGAACACTAAGAAATTCTAGAGAGAAGTTGGAGCAAAGTGAGAAGGTGTGAGTTTAAGCTTGGAGTGAGCTTCTATTTATAGGCAAAGGCTCTCCCTCTCTCCCTCTTGGCCGACCCCTCTCTCTCTCTCGCTATGTCACACTTTATTTCACATGTCATGCTTTGATTGAAAGGTTGGAGGCTAAATTGGTAGGCTTGCATGGCTATGTTAGTCCTTGGATGGGATTCTTGGAAGATATGTTGCCATGGAGGAGACATTGGTACAAGATTCATGGCTTAAACAATTGAAAGTTGTACAATGGAGGTTAATGGGGTTAAGATTTGGCTAGGAAAGGAATCACCAAAGATTGGAAGTACTTTGGAAGACCAAGGTCAAGTACACATCAAATCCTTCTTCTTCTTCCTTCTTCTTTCCCTCTCTCTCTCTCTCCCTCTCTCCTCTCTCTCTCTCGGCCTCTCTCTCTCTCTCCCTCACGACTCTCTCTCTCCTCTCTCCTCTCTCTCTCTCTCTCTCCCATGTACTAGCTATATATGCATATATATGTATGTACAAACATGTAAGAATACAAATAAATATAGGGTACTTTTGTACAAAAGGGCAATTTAGTCTTACAAGGGTCAAGATTTCCCCAATAAACAATTATAAAGTACGGGTACTTTAATTAATAAAATAATGTACTTTTGTACTCCCGGGAATCTTAACAAAACATTAGTTTAATGGGGTAAGTACTTTGTTTGAAAGATGAGCCTATTACCCAATGGTTAATAGAATCCCTAATGGTTATTATCCAAGGGATAATAAGGTACGGGTACTTTAAATACTAAACTATGTTTTTGGAAAGACTACATGTCCTTTTTATAAAATCCCATGTGTTTATATATATATGTACTTAATCAATTAAATAAAGAAAAGGCTTTTGTCCGATGGGTAAAGATTACCCTAATGGTTATTAACCAATGGTCCAAGGTTACTTGGGTACTTTTATTAGAAAAAATAATTAAAAGTACTTTTTAAAATATATATAAATGTCAATCATAGTACTTTTGCCTAAATCTTTCAAAATCCTTTTAATATAAAGAAATGGGTTTCTTTTATCCAATGGATAATAATTCCCCTAACATTTATCGTCCAATGGATAAAGAATAAAACTAAAATTATAAAAGAAATAATTATACAATTTCTAGTCTATGGTTCAAAAAGGTTCAAAAGGTTCATGATGGGCAAAACGGTCATTCTTTGGTTAGGGAAAAGTAACTAGGTAGCTTTCTAGTTAGGTTACTCCATCAAGCCGGTTAGAAGCTAACAAGGCTTGCTAAGTCGGACTAAAGGTCAAGAAACGATTCTTGAGGGGTTAAAGTGCGATTAGGGTTTCTAGTCGGGAAATACGATAATAAGGCATTCGATTTCTTAAAGACCAACTGTAATACGAATTAAATAAAAAAACCAACAAGCAGTTAAGAGAAATTAAGAAATTTCGAATAACAACGAGATTTTTATTGAACGAAAAATCGGAGTTGTTACAATCACACTATGGAATGCACAAGCTATGTATCCATGGTACAGAGGCCGAAAGGGTAATGGAGGAGATTCACAAAGGAGTATGCGGCCCTCATATGATTGGCATGATGCTTGCTAAGAAGATCCTAAGACAGGGATACTTCTGGTAAACCATGGAAACAGAATGTAAGGAATATGTGCGACGATGCCATAAGTGCCAGATACATGCCAACCTCATGCATATTCCACCATCAGAACTGCATCGGATGACCTCTCCTTGGCCTTTTTCAATATGGGGAATTGATGTTATTGGAAGAATCACACTGGCGGCATCCAACGGCCACAAGTTTATCCTAGTTGACATCGATTATTTCACCAAGTGGGTAGAAGCTGCTTCCTACGCAACTCTAACTGCAGTACAAGTCGCCCATTTCATCAAACAGAATGTCATTTACCGGTACGGAGTTCCTTAGGCATTTGTATCAAACAATGGTGTCCACTTCAAAGGGCGAGCGAGTGAAGTTTTGGAAGAATTTCAGATCCAAGTACACAAGTCAACGACTTACCAGCCGCAAACCGACGGAGCTGTGGAAGCAGCAAATAAGACTGTCAAAACTATTCTGGAAAAGACCATCGAGTCCGCAAGGAATTGGCATGAGCAGCTACTGCTAGCCTTATGGGGATGTCGGACATCTGTAAGTACACCATCAGGAGCAACCCCCTATTCTTTGGTTTATGGTATGGAGGCTGTGCTCCCCATTGAGTTAGAGGTCCCATCCCTTCTGACCATGATTGAGTGCGAAGTTCAAGAGGCAAAATGGCTAAGCAATAGATTTGAGGAACTCATTTTGTTTGACGAACGAAGGCTAAAAGCTCTTTACCACATTCAAGGGTACCAGTGAAGGATTGCGCGTGCATTCCACAAAAGGGTGAAATCAAGGGACTTGGCAGAAGGTGATATGGTTTTGAAGGAAATCCGAGCACCAGTCTTTGATTCGCGAGGAAATTTCTACCAAAGTGGTTAGGACCATACATTATCAAAACCACCTATCCGGAGGAGCTTCACAGCTTATTGATTTGGATGGAAATGAGCTCTCAACCCTGGTCAACTTGGATTAGCTCAAGCTCTATTGCCCCTGAGAGAGGCTCACTGGACTGAAAATAGCAAAGGCGGGCAGTTCCAGGTAAAAGTTAGAGCAAAAACCTACTAGATTGAAAACTCGCAAGGGCAACCTAAGTAATAATCAAAAGCTTGCTAGACTGAAAACCCAAAAGGGCGGTACCACACAAAATTTAGAGCGCAAAAAGGAGATGTTAAAACCTGAGTGTGCCCTACCCTGAACTATGGCATGACCTGATTCCTTTGCAAAAAGGATACGTAGGCAGCCTTGCTTTGAGGCCCAGTGAGAATTCGTCAAAATAAAAATCCAAGTTACAAGAACTCAATGCATGGAATCAAGAAAGGGGAAACCCTTCATAACTCACTTTTATTTAAATTATTGCTTCTAGTACATAAGGCTGAGCATATATCTCGAAAATAAAACGTACAAAATAATAGATAAAGCGGGTCCACAATTTATTTCATGATCAAAGTAGTAGGGGTGAGTGAGTTTCCTCGAGCCCTTGCCCTCGCAACAATGTCCCTCCTAAGCCATTTCTGATAGCTTTCGCGTATCTGCATGGGATGGATAGGGGCTTGCATCAGGGACCTCGCAGGTCCCCCAGAACTCCTGGTAGTAGTAAAGGACAGAAGGGCAAAAGAGAGGCAAGACAACATCCACCAGAACCTCCACAGGCGCCTCTTGCCTCAGACTGAACTGGTGATGGATCCGGCAAGGGATGTAGAAGGAAAAGGTCTCCAAACCAGCAAGAGCAACCCATTGAGGCCTCATGAAATGCATCATCATCGGTGGAAGGTCCAGCCAAGGGCACCTCCAAGAAATGGTCTAAGCCCTCAAGCGCTTGAAAAAGTGGACCCATTCGGAGACACGCCTGTCTGCAAACTCAAAGCACTGGCGGGACAACAATCTAGCCTTGTATGTCCAGTTGCCCAGGGGAACAATCAACACATTCACCTTGTCACAAAGCCAAATCTGCAAAAGAGAGACAAGAACAAGTAAGAAACTATAGAAAGCCAAGCCGAGTGTTGAAGTAGAATGAGAACGTGAGAAAGACCCGAAAAAGGAGAGCTGCGTGAGAAGCTTACCTGTTGGAGGAGAGGGCTGCCCCCAAAAGTCTCAATCCCTCCAAGACAAACTTTGTCCAAACCAATCAATGTCTCAGCCAACACCATCGGAATCACGTCCTTCCTAGCCTCAATCTGGATAGCAATGCTAACCAATGTCGAGCTAGCATGGCCAATGGAGGGAACCAAGAGATAAGCCGCCAACAAGCACATGCAAAGAGCCATCATAAGCCGAGACTGATAAGTCATGTCTGTAAGATCACCAGGAAAAGAGAACATCTCAATAAGCCGCATGGTGTTAAGACGACCATTGCGAACCAAGAAGCATCCGGCACCACCACTCAATCCAAGAACCACAGCTAAGACCATGGAAATGTTTACACGCATAATAGGGATGATGACCTCTCCCGAGCTAAGACTGTCGAGGTATGCATGGAACTCTTCCACAGTTGGACAAAGTTCTTGATCGCCGAAGCGGAACACATCGACCTCCGGATCCCAAAAATGCACCACTACCTTCAAAAGCTCCGGGCGAAGGCAAAGGTGCCTAATGGAATAGAGGCCATGAGCTCAAAAGTTGAGCCAATTGACGTCGTCCATCGCGATGAACCAAGGATGGAGCGAACCGGTGAGAGAAAGAGCCATTTGAAAGAAGAGAATCTTTGAGAGAGATGAAGAATGTTTGGAGTGAAGAAAATTTGAAGATGGAGGCCTGAATTTATAAGAGAAGTGGAGGGATCAACTTCAACTTTCTAAGAGCCTTGGGTATCCAAAAGTGCAAATTTTCCATGAGACTTGCATAGGAAAAGGCTTGGTCATAGCATAGAAGCACAATGCAGACATGCATTGACTCAAAAATGCCATTGCAGGGGTCAAACTTCAACCATCGTGCAATCTGTCTTAGGAAGCAGCAAACTACAGACTGTTGGGAAAATAATACAGTGTGGTGAACTATAACAACACACAGTGTTTTAAACTCTGTATTATCAGCATGGTGTTTCATCACTACATCACACGGCATTTTGAAGAACCACGGTGTTTTGCAAAAGTATGCACGGTGTTTCATAACCACGCACGGCATTTTCGAGTCTGCATTTCTGTAGTTTTTGACAGCAGAGGTTGGAAATGGTTTTAAGGTCTCTAAGGGTGCTATCAACTGCCAAAACACATTTCAATGAGTATTTGGGACTTCAGGGGTGTCTCGTCTCTAGTCGCCTATCAAAATTCAAGGTCATGGCACGAAAATTTGATTCTTGAGTCAAGTTGAAGTATCAAATCCCATTTGGAGTTGTTTTAGGCCATTCTTTCAAGTCATATAAGTCATAATAGTTAAATGTGACTTAGTTCAAGTTTCAGTTCGAATCGTCGGTCAAATCTTGAAGTCATTGTCTTAAAAAGTCAATATTTTCGCACTTTCGAGCATAATTCAAGGTGCGAAATTGGTTTTTGAGTTGTCTCTCGAGTCGTTAAGCTCATTAATTTTTTGTATATTTTACTCAAATACTTCTTTTCTATTCCTTCGTCAATAAGTTCCATACTTTGAGATATGTACCGGACTTAGTTTCATGTCCTGTGGCCAGTTATGTGTTTTGGTGCGCGCTTATCTTTTATACAGCAATAATAAAAGAAATTGAATGACAAGAACAATAAAGGAGCAATTTTTATATAAGCCAAGTGGCATCCATGAGTCAAAGTACATCACAAAATGGGGCACACAGGCCCTATGGTCAAAACCCTATTCGCCAGAGCAGACAAGCCCCCTAAAAAGAAGCACGCAGGCTCTGTCAAAATGGCAAAGCAAAAAGTCAAGGCTCAATCCTCATCATCTTCGCTCCCCTCCTCATCCTCATCCTCCTCAGAAGCCTCCTCCTCCGTCTCAGAGCTAGCCACCTCCTGGACGTGCGTAGCTATAGGCCTCAAGCTCTAAGAGGTATTGTCCAGGTTGATATCCTCTGGCTCCTCAGTCTCGTCTGAGTTAGCACTAGACTCCTCCTCAGCAAGAGGTGTGACCCTCTGTCTCTTCTCGAGATGTTCCTCCCGAGAGCTAGAAACAGAAGCCTGTGGCGCAAGTGCACGAACAGACTTCCGGCACTACCCATGAGGGGTCCTCCCTCTAGCCTACAAAAGCATAGCATTCATAAAACATTTGCGTCATATTCATAAGTGAAAGCAATTAAGGCCATGTAGTAATTGGAATTCCAAGGTTTTACCTCTGTCTCCTCCCCATGTGTCTGCACCGGTGGAGTGCGACCCATGGCATACAGCCGTATCAACTGGCTTTGGCCCAGGATGATCGCCGCCATCTCCCTCGCATACTCCAGAGTCACCTACAATATGAAAGTCAATCAAAGCATGCGATAAAGATGGCAAGTATCAAAGAAGATTAAAGCATGACATACTACAGTAGTGAACTCCGGAGGCTCAAACATCGAGCGTGGGATCTCCATAAAGCCGGAGACCACCTCAGTGGTGACAACGTCCACCTCCCAAGAGAGCGCAAGCAAAGTGGCCCCACTCTGACCACCAACAGCACCACTATGGCCACCACTTCTTCCCCCATCTCTTCTTCCTCCACCTCTGCCACTTCTACTACCTTTACCACCCCTCTTTTGTTGCTCCGCCTCCCAAGCAGCACGGATCCTAAAGCTCCTCATCAGATACTGAGACCTGTACTCTACATAGTCAGCCCTCGCCTGGAAAACTTGCTCTAGCAGAGGGTCTGGCTATGTAAATTGCTCCACCTCCCTCAGCGTGTACTGGCTCGTACTTTGCACAAAAGGAGGGAGTGGTTGAGGGACCAAGAAAGCGCCCAACCCAAGCGCCTGACGTGACACTCGATCACCTAAGTACCGCTTTCAATTGTAGGGGGATCCAATAGTACTCTCCCCCATGTCACCTCCCTGCTCTGAGCAACGTACGGGATGTCGAAGTGATCCCAGATACTCCAGTACACCTGCAATCAAAAGCATACATTAGGATATTGTTTAGTTGAAATACATGATAAATGGGAATTGAACAATTAGGGAAGCATGGAGACCTGGTCAGGACGTAGCTTGTCCAAGTAAAGCTGGTAGGCGTTCAAATCACCTTTCCCCTTCTTCACCCCGCGATACTCCTTTGACCAGCGCAAGGCTCGAGGAAGTATCACATTGTTGGGGCACGTGGTCTCGGGAGGATACATATTCAGCACCTCGTACGTCCAAAGCTGTAGTTCAAGACACAACAAAGTTAGCACAAGGTATACCAAGCAAATGAAAAGCTAACTAGCAGTAAAAGAAAGTAAAGTTTTGCGTTATGCCTCCTAAACCTGCCAGTAGCCACCAACGCTCTTCCCCGCTTCTCGAGAAAGGGACCTTGTGAAGGCGTAGCATGCCCCCAAAGCTGCACCACCCCACTCAAAATAGGCTATCTCTCTAATGTTTTGCAAGGCAGGTAAAAGCGACAAGTGTGCTCGGTTGCGTCTGTTGGGAAATAGAGACACATCGAGCACGTACAACAAGTAGCACCGTGCCATCTGCTCCTCGTAGACTCTCCCCACTGGAGGCTCCTTCCATAACTCCAAAAGCTAGGAAATACTGGGCATCCTCCTTCTCTGCCCTCAACACATGCCCCAATAGAAGCCTCTACAAACCCACATCTCTCCCCATCACGACATCATAGGGGATAGGGTCACCTCCGACCCTCAAACCGATGATCGCCGAAAAGTCCAATGGCATCACCATCATCTCACCAAAGGTAAAGTAGAATGAGTTGGTCGTGTCCTACCACCTCTCAGCAAGAGCCCTCACCACTTGGCGATCATTACTTGCCCTCGTCAAGATCCCAATGAATTCCCTGAAGCCAGTTTCCCTGACTATCCCCCTCACTGCCTCAGGGAGCCTCTCCCAAAACATTGGCACTTCAGCCGCATTGCTGTAACATGAGATTGTTATCGCCTGTTTCAATAAAAGACAAGATTCAATAAGCATGCATAAAGTTCAAAAGCAAGGAATTGAAAAGCATGATACATTGTATTGAAATGCAAGTATCAAAATATACCTCGGCTCATCGCAAGGACAAGTGATGATGGGGGTATCTCAAGACCAAGGCCTCATTGTAAGAAGGCCTCTCAGGCCTGTAAGCATCCAGCAGTGAAGGCACCACCACGTGTCGAAGGGGTACATTGGACACCTCGACAAAGGCTCCTCGATTCTTGAGGACTGTCGCCACCTCGTCAACCACAGTCCTTTGCAGAACCTCATCACCCTCCTCTTTAGCCCGTCGCTCACCCCTTGCTCCGGCCTCAATTTCGGCTCGAAGCTCAAGCAAAGCCTCCACCAACCCAGGCACCTCTTAGGGACGCAGCCAAGTCTGTAATAGATGTTGTCTCCAAGAAGTCGCTCTTACTTATGGGCTGCGACGACCCTGCACCCTCTCCACTGCCGATAAAGATCTTCAGTATCTCCTCCTCCACTGTCTCCTCCTTGACAACCGAGTCCTTCCCCATGTCGGACCGAGGCTGTCTCACGGGAGAGACCTCCATAGCCCTCTCCTCCTTGCCACTACTCGAACCACCGCCCGTGAGTCTCCGTGACCCTCTCCTCCGAATCACCCACCACCTGTAATCGGCCCCCGGCCTCATTCTCACTCCTTAACACCACTGCACGCGGACTCACCACAGCCCGATCATCACCAACCTCATCACCGTTACCACCACCACTGCCCTCTATGGAGGCTGAACTGCAGCCTCCTTAGCCGTGGCTACCGAAATCAAGACCCTCGGGATCTCTGAAATCCCTCCAATCACCACGTCAGAGGAGCCAAAGGTGGTGTAACCTTGACTCTTGGTGGTTGATCACCACCGGGTACGTCACTACGCTCCATGATCAAAAGCCAAGAGAGAGAGAGAGCCGAGAGAAATGAGAGAATTGAGAGAGAGGGAGATCGAGAGCGAGCGAGATGATTGAGAGAGAGAGACAAAGAAAGAGCAGAGAAATGAGAGAAGGCACGAGAGAGAGAGTCTAAACGGTGGGGCGTATGATGTACGCCTCACCCCTTATACCACTCTCAATCGATTCTCCTGAAACCGATTCTGGACCAGGTTCAATGCCTAAAAATCCGCACTTAAGGTACAACACAGGCGTTATTAAGCTTCATTTTAACCCGAAATGCCGTGTGATGATATGAAAAACCGTGCGGGCTTTTGGAACCACGCATGGTGTTCCTTGTGATATTAATGATTCAAATTCCGTAATTGATTTTTGATGTTCGAGGCTATGGTGTTGCATGAGATCAGACATTGCATCACGAGATTCTCAGAAATAGATAGATTAGAAAGGAAGCATTTCATTGATAAACCGGGGAGGCCAAGGGATTTTCATTACAAAAAAAAAAAAAGAGAAAGAGAAAAATAGAAGGACAAAAAAATCAAAAAGTGGTTCCTACAGCTTCCTTTCTGCTTCTTCTTCCTCCTTCCTCAGTTGCCCCAGGAGTCAGCACTGTCAGAGGCGTCATTCGGGCTAGCCGAACGGTTATCCTACCCGTTTGGGTTACCCTTGCTGTCCTCTACAGTGTCATCGGACTTGCGCTGCTCCGCGAACTCAGGGTCAAGCCCGTCATCCTGGGCATCGAAGGCAGCATCCTGAAGGTTAAAAATGGCACGGCGAAGGGAGCGGATTATCGAGACAAGGGTGGCAATCTAACGGTTGAGGAAGTCAATTTCCTAGCGAAGGGAGATCATTTCGCTCTCAAGAGTGATGACACGCACAATGAGACTCATGTCAGCCATCGAACCTATTCTTGAAAAGTGCTAACCTGTTCTTGAAAAGAGAATGGAAGAATGTGGAGAGGTTTGGAAGCATTCCAAGGGTGGTGCAAGGAATGAGGCACCACCATGTTTATAAAAAGGGCGTCAGCCAACCAACCGGCATGCCTAAATTGAATGAGCACACCTGAAACAACCAATTGTCCTCAAAAATCGAAGACATGCCTTGGAAACTGAAATGCCGCGCGGTGTTTTGCTACAACGCATGGCGTTCTGGCCTCCAGAATTTAAATTGTTTCTGTGGGTCCATTCGACCCACCTCCATATCGTCCTCAGGAATGACAAATTCTGGCCATTTTTGCATTAAAATTTGATAAAATGTCATGCCTTGGTCAAAAAGGGCCATTTTCGTACTCCATGACTCATCAAATTTTTGTCCTTCAGGACTCATTAAATTTTCGTCCTCTGGGACTCGTTGTCTTCTTCGTCCTCCAAGACACGTCGTATTTTTTGGGACTTGTCGTATTTTTTGTCCTTCGGGACTCGTCTCAATTATAGTCCCCAGAGGACTTGTTCCATTTTAGTCCTTCAGGGACTCGTCTCACCTTTTTAGTCGCTTTAGTCCCCCGAGGGCTCATCTCAATTTTTAGTCCCTTAAGGGCTCATCTCGTTTTAGCGTTTCAAGGGCTCATCTCAAGAATTTCGTGACACTCAACACTACAGTCACACAAACTTCTCAAGTTTCTTTGTCCTCTAGGACTCGCTTTACTTGCATCGTCCCAATTGAACTATGTAGGTCTGATCCCTACAAACGGGGTACGTAGGCAACTCCATGAGCATGACCAGCATTACTGTTTGCATGCATTTCGGTTTTCATTTAAAAACTTTGGAGCAATGGATTAATTGGGATGCCTAATCTTTAAGCGTCACTCATACTGTGTGGCCCGTCTCTTCTGGCTTGAATCCTTCCCCCGCTGGTTCAATGGTCTCCTAGCCTTCTCCACGCAGCCTGTACAGTGAGCGCATGACTAAGACCTGGCTGGGGGTCGCCCGGCAAGGCCCTCCGGCGAGAGGATAAGTATGTGTAGGAAGAGAGGAAAGAGACTAGGGTTTTGAGTGGGTAATCGCGTATGAGAGTGCGTACCTCCGCAGAGGCGCTATCCTTCAATATTTATAGAATCTCCCTAACTTGCTCCCCAAGCACAGGCACGTGCCTTGCGCGAGCCAGGCGACGCCACTGTGACGTCACCGAATAGACCTGGTAACCGTTTTTTTGGGGGTGTGCTGGCATGATCCATGTGCGCCCATGATCACCTTTTGTTATAACCGTTTTCGCACGTGAGAAGACGCGCAATTCAACAGTCAACAGTGGTTATGCTCTACAGGTAGCCGAGCATGCCTAGCCGACCCTGGCACGCTGCCGACGGTGGAGAGTAAAGGCTCGTAGTCCGCCGAGCATAGGCTTGTAGTCCGCCGAGCATAGGCTTGTAATCCGCCGAGCACATGTCTAGCCGACCTCGTAATGTAGAATATGGTCAGGAGCCGTGCACAGGATTTCTTATCGAACCGAACAAGGCTCGGTATAACACAGCCGAGCTTTAGGTTTGGCCTGCTACAATAGCCCCTCAATCCCTACTGACGCCGAGCGCGAAGTAGGGATTGAAATCAAGCCTTGGCCGAACCCATGGATTGCCGAACGTGGTTTTTGCTTTGTCAAAGGTGAGATTGAGCCGAGCTTTATCCCATCCTCTTTTTAGAAGCAATATCAGCGGCTGGTGGAGAACCCCAGTGGAGGAGTGCCAGGTGTCGCTCCATGGCTAGGTACGGCCAGTGAGAGGACGGCTGGCACGTTCTGCAAGTTGTCCTTTTCTTTGCCACGTGTCAAGCGCTGAATGGCTAGAGGTTCGACGGTGTGATGATGGGCGAGAGTTTCAAATCCCAAACCCTAGTTCTATATAAAGGGGTGAGGTGAGGAGAGAGAGAGGCTACGTTCTCTTTCTCTCTCTAAGACTCCATCGCCAGAGCTTTCTCCTTCAACCGTTCATCTTCTGTCATCGATTTCCAGCAGCTTCAGCCCCAGATCTCATCCCAAATCCCAGGTATGAACTCGTTTCTTGCTTCTCTTTACTTTTCTTACAGTTTTGCTGGATTTTTCCCTATTTTCCTGGGCATTTGAAGCCTTTTTAGTTCTAAGTGAACAGTACGACAGCTGGAGATGAACCTACTGTTCATCTTCGTTTTCAACCTGTTCTTCCGAGCACAGACTGCTACGATGTCTTGTGCTTAGCTGACTTTAGGATTTATCGAGCCCATCGATGTAGATTAGCCCGTCGGTATACATATGCCGAGCCTCGTTTCGAGGCTTTTATCTCCCGAGCTAGAATTTTGAAGGGACAATAGGGTGGGCCAATAAATTCGCCGAGCGTAGAAATCCCTTGCCTTCTGGCCGACGATGAGGTTTCTCATTTGTTTGCTTCTTGTCTTTGTTAGGTCTGGCTCACCCAATCATTGTTATTTCTTCCGATTCCGAAAGCTCGGGGGACGACTCGGGGAATTTGATTATCCGAGAGTACTTGGCGAGGCACAGACGCCGACGTCAGTCTTCTTCAATTTCTTCAAATATGTCGGATACTGATGATTCAAACGCCGAGCGTGACTATGAGTATGGCGGATTTAACACCGAACTGGAGATTACTTTTTTATCTTCCACTCGTCTTGATACCGAACCTGAGCTCGGTCCCGAAGCTGAGTCTAGGTTCAATCCCCCTGCCGAGGATACGACGTCTTCGCAACCTAGGATAAGTGATACTGCATCCGAGGACAGGGAGATTACTGATCTATATGAAAGAGGTCAAGTCTGTCCTTATGCTCATTATTTTAGTGGTCAGCCCCACGAATATGCAGATTTCTGCCGAACATACAACATCCCTGATGATGTTGTAGTCAGCCAAGTGGCCAGCAATCGTATAAGAGATAAGGTGGAACACCGTCCCAAGCATATAACGGTTCCCCTTATGGCTATATGTGAGGCTGGCCTCAGATTCCCTCTTCACCCCTTTTTGAGGGAGCTTCTAGCTAAGTTCGGGCTTGTTCCTCATTACTTTGCCATCAACAGTTTTAGGATAGTTATGGCCGTCATCAAACTGAAAGAACTCCATAACCTCGAGTTCAACGTAGCCGACCTCTTTCACACATACATCATGTCTAGGCACGGCAAGACCGATCGTAGGTACCTGTCGACGCGTGGAGGTAAGGAGCCGTTGATAGATGGGCTACCTGATACTGACAAATGGGCTAACTTCTATGTTGAAGTTAGCGGCAATTATGAATTTGGCGATCAAGCGACGCGGTTGTTCTCGGTGCCGAAGATAAAGGATTTCCGAGGTTATTACTTTTCTTCATTCCGCCGAACGTATTATTTCTTTTTGAAATAGCTTCTGACCGATGTCTTGGTTATCGATCTTTTGCAGATCATCGGTCAATCACAAAGCGACAACAAGACTTAGCCGACGAAACGAATGTCGAGACGTTGAAGGCACAGATCTGCCGTGTCGCGCCGACGTTATTAGGTTACGATCCTACTTATAAGGGGAAGTTGAAGTGGAGAGAAAAGGGAGCGGGGCCAAGCAAAGAGGTTGGAGAAAAAAGAGCTGACAAGCCAATCACGAAGGCGAAGGCACCGAGGGTCAAATTTCCATCTTTGAAGAAGTCAGCGGACTTCTGGTTCCAAGAAAGCCAACCATCATTTTCCCCAGGTTTGGACGTTCCTCCTCTGCAAACTCTTATTCCTGCGTTTGCCGAAGACATGGGCAAGAGAAATGTTGTCCGCATGAACCTCAGAGACGGGGTCTTGGCTCGCCAAATGGAGGCCGCCGCTGCCGAGCCTGCTTCCAAGAAGCAAAAGACTGCCCCGGCAACCGTCTCCAACAGACCGCCGACGCCGACCCCAAGAGAGAAGGACCAGACTGATTCTTCTGCTGCCGGTGGGTCGAAGGTAGCAGACAGATCTGAAGGCTCCGGTGGCTGAGCAATGGTGCCGGAGTTTGCTCCTTCGTACGCGACAGCCGAGGGGCGGATAGTCTCGGTTAGTGACAGTGTTAAGCTGGAGCCTGGTCTAGCCCCAACAATGCTCCAAGGTCTTGCTTTGCCAAACGACATGGCAAAGGTTCCGGATGAGCTTCTGCCGAGCCTGGTCCATGCCAGTGCCTACGTTGTACAGGTATTCTTTCGAGCTCAGCTTTTTTCTTATTTCTTCCATTTTCGATGATGTTTGAGTTTCATGTTCCTGACAAATGCAGGCTGGCCAAGCTATTCTTCGTGCTTCTCAGAAAGCCGAACTGCTGACGGCCGAACGGGGTCGCTTCTACGATGAGCTCAAGACCGAGCGTGAAAAGTCCCGAAGTTATAAGGGGAGCCTCAAGATGGCGAAGGCTCAGATAGCCGAACTTGAGAAAGAAAAAAAGGAGATGGCTGACAAATTGAAGAATGCCGAGCGTGAGCTTGGCCAAGTCTTGAGGCGAGAGAAGAGAAAGATAAAGGAGGCCGACGAGAAGGCCTATCAAGCTGGGTACGACCGTGCTGGTCTCGAGTATGTGAGGGAGGCTAGGTCGATGGTGAATGATGAAGTCAAGGCGAGGGTCCCGATCGCGTACCGAGCGGGTTACAAAGCTGGCGTGAAGGCTGTGGGTGAGGCGATGAAGATAGAGCTTGATTTGTCCATCATTCCAGCGGCGGTCGTTCCCGAGCTTGAACTTCCATATACTGCCGAGGAGTGTGAGCCTCTTCCTCCCGAGGACTTCCCAGATAGCGATGATGAAGTTGAAGATCTTACACAGATTGATGCTGATGGTCTAGGGGGCTCCGGTGGGGGGAAGGTGGTTGAGGACACACAGCAACCAACTTCTGATGCGGGGAAAGCTTCAGAGGCTGCTGCCGAGGCTGATGTTTCAATGGCTGAGAAGGATGTTTCTCAAGCTTGAATTGTTTTTATGTTTAAGAACCTTTTGGTTTGAACGGCTCCGACTTTGGGGTTTATTCAGTTTGTAAAATGGTTGTAGGAACTATGCCGTACCTTCGGTTTATGTTTTTCCAAATTTGTGTTTTTTCCCTTTGGATGAATAGATATGAAGTTTCTTCTTGCAATGAATTTGTTTGAATGTCTTCATGCTTTGGAAGATTTTGGCCATCTTTGCTTACATATCCGTAGCCCCCACTTTGGTCTATGTTCGGCTGAATAATATGGATGTTGGTTCAACGTTTGTAGTTGCTGGGTTTATGCCGAGCTTGGACCAAAGTAGTGTAGGAGAATGGTGTGGAGAGTGTGCCGAGCATGTTGTTGTGCTCGGTCATTTAGGTTAGCCATCAAAGTTGAGTGTCCTTGAGGTGTGGGGCTTAGTCGAGGTGCCAGCCCCTAGCCAAGTTTGTGAAGTGTTATGTTTGTGGGTGGTTTGCTCACCAAAATGTGAGTGTAACCAGGCATTGGCCGACCTCAGAGTCTTGCCAAGCCGAACCGGAGCCCGAATTCCAGCCAGACTGTGTCTTTGGGCTCGGTGGACCTGATGTCCGTTTTGCTTCTTTTGGGCAGTGATAGTGCCCGAAGCGGAGGCATAGTAGCCGTTTGTGGGTGTGACCGAGGTCAACATTTGTGGTCGGCTGAATTTGCCGAAGAAAAATTTCCAGTAAGAAGTTTCTTTGGAATTTGCAAATGACTAACTGTGAGATAATATTTCTTTGATTTCCCAAACATGGAAGTACAAGTTGAAATATAAAGACTTGGGCCGAAGCCAATCTAAAGAAAAATAGGGTAGGCAGTGGCCGAACATGAGGCACACTGTTCGGGATTTCAACTACATGTACGCCTTCTTGAGATTCTGTGCATTCCATGGGTTAGTTAGAACTTTCCCATTCATGTCTTCCAGCACGTAGGCACCTTCACCAGCAATCTTGACAATACGAAAAGGGCCCTCCCAGTTGGGTTTGAATTTGGTTTTCTTGCTGGCTTGCACAACTTTTCGCCAAACCAAATCGTCCGGCTTGAACTTTTTGATTTGCACGCCGCGGTTGTATCCCTTGGCCACCTGTTGTTGGTATTCAGCGAAATGCAGGCGAGCGTCATCACGCTTCTCTTCTGCTAAAATCAGCTCTTGAGCGATGGCGTCGTCGTTTGTTTTGGGGTCAAATGTTTCTGTTCTGAGAGTTGGAAACTTGGACTCCAATGGGATGACGGCTTCCATGCCAAACGCCATTGAAAATGGTGTTTGACCCGTTGAACGCCTTGGTGTTGATCGATAGGCCCATAGAACGCGTGGCAATTCTTCATCCCATTTTCCTCTTTTGGAGTTCAGTCGACGCTTGATGCCGGCACAGACGATTTTGTTCGTGGCCTCTGCCTGGCCATTTCCTTGTGGGTAAGCTGGTGTGGAGTTGAAGAAACGTATCCCAAACTCGGCACAAAGGTTTGTGAGGTCCTTGCCGACGAATTGAGTTCCATTATCAGAGACGATTGCGTATGGGACGCCGAACCTGGTAACAATGTTTCGCCATACGAATCGTCGAACATCAGCCTCAGTTGTTGTCACGAGAGGTTCAGCTTCAACCCATTTGGAGAAGTAGTCTGTTGCCGTAATCAGAAACTTGAAGCCTCCAGGAGCTGTTGGCAGCTTTCCCACGATGTCAAGCCCCCATTGGGCAAAGGGCCAAGGACTAGTGATGGGTGAGAGGTCCTGGGCCGGCTTTTTTGGGATAGGTGAAAACAGCTGGCACGATCGACATTTGCGGACAACTTCCTCGCAGTCTTTCTTCATGTTCTTCCAGAAGTAGCCTTGGCTCATGGCGCGTTGACACAGGGAGCGGCCGCCAGAGTGACAGCCGCAACTTCCTGAATGAAGTTCTGTCAGAATTTCAGGTACTTGGATGGGGTGGACAACGAGGAGGTACGGCCCAGAGATGGATTTCCTGTATAGTTGGCCGCTTTCAGAAAGCCAATAGTACGCGGCCTTGTTTCTCACACAGTAAGCTTCCTTCTTGTCTGTGGGTAGGGTGTCATGCTTTAGGAACGCAACGATCTCATCCATCCAGCTGGGACCGAGTTCGACATTGAGTACCTCCGGAGTGGGTTCAAAGGACGGGCGGTCAATGATGCCGAAGTTGATGGTTCTGAATTCTGAGGTTGTGGACGCCGAGGCGAGGCCTGCAAGTGCGTCCGCATGTGCGTTGTGTTCGCGGTTGATCTGTTCGATGCTGAAATTGCGGAACTGGGCGATGAGCTTTGCTGTTGTGGCTTGATATTTCAGCATTCGAGGGTCCCGTGCTTCATAGTCACCAAGTACTTGGTTAACGATGAGCTGGGAGTCGCAGTAGACAGTGAGGTTGGTGACATTCATCGCGATGGCTGAGCGTAAGCCGGCGAGGAGTGCCTCATATTCTGCTTCGTTGTTGGTGGCTGGGAAGTCGATGGTGAGGGAGCTTTCATGAAGTGTTCCACAAGGTGAGACCAAGACTACCCCAGCTCCGGCTCCGTTGCTGTTGGAAGCCCCATCGACATTAAGCCGCCAAGTTTCTCCTTGAAAAAGGTGCCATTGTTTGGTTGAAGGGTTACATTCTGCAACTTCCGTTGGGGTTGGAGCATTGAGTGCCATTGTGTCTTCTGGAGTGAGTTCTGCTATAAAGTCGGCCAACACCTGTCCGTTCATTGCTGTTCGTGGCTCAAAGCTGATGTCGAAGTTTGCAAGTTCGACAGCCCATTTTGATACCCGGTTGGAGAGATCTGCCTTCTGAAAGAGAGCTTTGAGGGGGTGCTCTATTGAGACGACGATGGGGTGTGATTGGAAGTAGGGCAAAAGTTTCCTGGCCGCTGAGACGAGAGCAAGTGCCAATTTTTCAAGTGGCAGGTAGCGTGTTTGAGCTGGAAGGAGCGTCTTGCTTGTGAAGTAGATGGGTTTGTCATCGGCGCCTTCCCGCCGTACAAGCGCGGAACTTGTTGCGTGGGCGGACACGGCGAGATAGAGATATAGAGTTTCGAATTCTTTAGGTTTCACCAACAGCGGGGCAGAATTTAGGTAATCTTTGAGTTCGGTTAGAGCAGATTCGCAATCAGGGGTCCATTCAAAGCTGCGCCGGCTTTTTCCCTTCAAGGCATGGAAGAATGCGTGACACTTGTCTGAGGATTTGCTGATGAATCGGTTCAAAGCTGCTGCCATCCCAGTGAGCCTTTGTACTTCCTTGATTGTCCTTGGTGGGCGCAAATCTTTAACAGCCTTGATTTGGTTGGGGTCGGCTTCAATACCTCTCCGAGTGACAAGGTGCCCGAGGAACTTTCCTGCGCTTACTCCGAATGCGCACTTTTTCGGATTCAGTCGAAGCTTGTGGTACTTGAGGATTTCGAAGACTTCCGCCAAGTCTCGCAAGTGGTTGGATTCCTGCTTGCTCTTGATGACCAGGTCGTCAATGTAAGCCTCCACGGTGTGGCCAATTTGTTCTTGCAACATCTTGAATATTGCTCTGTTGAACGTTGCACCAGAATTCTTGAGTCCAAAGGGCATGACGCGGTAGCAGAAGATGCCATAAGGCGTGATGAAAGCAGTTTTCTCCATGTCGTCAGGATCCATGGCAATTTGGTGGTAGCCACGGTAGGCGTCCAGAAAGCTTAGTCGAGCATGGCCTGCTGTTGCGTCTACGAGTTGGTCAATCTTTGGAAGTGGGAACCAATCTTTTGGACAAGCGTCGTTTAGATTGGTATAATCCACGCAAACTCGCCATTTGCCGTTTTTCTTCTTAACGACAACAGGTGTTGGACAGCCATGTTGGGTATTGTACTTCTTGAATTGCATTGGCTTCCAGTAGACGCTTGACCTCTTCGATGACGGCGTCGGCGTGTTCGGCTGCGGAGCGCCTGGCCTTTTGGATGACAGGTTTTGCGTCTTTCTTGATGTTGAGAGAGTGGCTGATGAAATTTGGATCGACCCCCGGCATTTCGTTGGGGGTCCAGGCAAAGACTTCTATAGTTTTCCTTGAGGTATTGAAACATTTCTTCGCGGTCGGCCTCGCTGATTGAAGAGCTGATCAAGAAGAAACGGGAGCCATCTTCGTTAATCGGCATTTGGACGAGGTCTTCTTCTGCTTTGTCTTCGGCTTTTTGGCCGACGTCGTTGATCACGGCCATGTCGGGTACTTCAACACATTGTACTTCTTTGGCTTTGGCGGAGTTGTGGACAGGCTGAGACGTAGCACTTTTTGGAGGCTACTTGATCACCTCTCAGATCTTCTTGTCGTCCGCCGGAGCCGATGAAGCGAACAACCTGGTGGTAGGTTGAAGCGATTGCTTGCATGTTGTGAAGCCAGGTTCGGCCAAGAATTGCGTTGTACGGGCTTGGCACGTTGACGACGATGAATTCGACGGTCAATGTTTTTGAACCTGCGACGACCGGAAGGAAGATCCGTCCAAGTGGCCAAACCGGTGCCCCGTTGAATCCGATGAGAGGGACTTCGGCGGGTTGTAGGGCTGACTCTGGAAGGTCGAGTTTTTTGAACAAATCGTAATACATCACCTCTGCTGAGCTTCCCTGGTCGATGAGGATTCGCTTGACATCATGGACTCCGATTTGCACGGTGACGACAAGAGCATCAGAATGTGGAGTTTGTACGAACTCGAGGTCGCGCTCTGTGAAAGTTATGGTCCACTTGGGTGTTTCGTCCGGACGCGGGCGTTTTGACCCGGGTCTTACCGCAAGCACCTGTTTAGAAGTGGAGGCGCGATCGAGGTCGGCTCTGAGATGTGCTTCGGATTCCTTTGTCACTGGGCCGTGGATGACATGTATCGTCGGCCGTGGTTCATTGGGGTTGGGATTTCCGACAGGTGGGCGGGCGGGCGTCTTTGCTCGATCAATGTATTGGTCGAGATGGCCTTGGGCCGCCAGACGTTCCAACAGTGCCTTGTATGGAGCACATGCCGTTGTGTAGTGGCCGAGCTCATTGTGGTATGAGCACTTCTTCCTTGGGTTCTGATCCGCCTGGCCGTTGTCCGTGCCGAGTTTGCCTTGCGGCCACTCAAACCATGGCTGCCTCATGATTTCCTTCAGGAAGGACCAGATGGGTTCTTTGAAGTGGGTAGTTTCGGCCACATAATCGTGCTCCTTTGGCTGACGTTTCCTCCCTTCTTTGATGTTGTTGACGTGTTTCTTTGGCTGGGATTGAGTTGCGATTGGTGTCTGCAGCTGAGGGGCTGTCGTTGGTAGGCAGGCTGTTGAATTGGGGATCCCCTGAGCGGCCCGGTCTGCGTAGAACTCTTCAAGAGCACAAAAGCGTTCTACGACACGCATCAATTCTCCCATGCCATGTGGAGGTCGAATAGCCAGTTCGTCGAGTATTTTGCTCCCAGATTCCAATCCATTTTTGAAGGTACGCGCGGCCCAGTACTCATCGATTCCGGGAATTTCATTGAAAAGTTGCCAGTATCGCTCTGCGTAGTGTCTGAGCGTTTCACTTGGGAGCTTCCTCATCTGGGTCAAGGATTCCAGCTCCTTCGTTGTTCTGTTACTGGTGATGAAGCGAGTGTTGAAGGCGCGTTCAAGGTCAACCAGGTTCCGTATGGATCCAGCGGGCAATTTGTTGAACCACTGGAGTCCAAGAGAGCCGAGGCTGGATGGGAATGCTTTGCATTTGATCTCATCCTTTGTAGTGCACAGCTCGATGGTTTGGCGAAAGTGTATGAGGTGAGTGTAAGCTTCGCAGGTGCTTGGGTCAAACTTGGTGAATTTTGGTAGGTGGAAGTTGGGTTCGGCAATGGTGTTGATGATGTGGGAGGTAAAGGGTGAGATACCAAGGTCCTTTAGTTGTCGCTCAAATCCTGGGCGCGGTGGTTTGCCTAGCTCGTCCGTACGCGGCCTCTTTGGGTGCTTCTCTCTTTCTGAGGTTTTCTCCTGTACTCGGCTGCGAAGCTTGTCTCGCAGGTCCGTTGTTTCCCTACGGGGATGGTCGACGGACTTCTCTTTGTTGCAATAGGTTTTGTTCCCATTCTCCGCTCCTTCGATCCGTACGCCTTTGCCATTCCGCCGAACGTCATTTTCATTATCCAAGTTTTCTGGTGGTATCCCCCCGAGGCGTTCAGAGACGTGGCGCCTGGTATCGACGGAGTCTCGGCTTCGGCGTGAGGCCGTTGTGCGAGAGAACTCCGCGCGACCAGTCGAGTACGTGCTCGTGAATGATTCGGTGTCCCTGGTGCGGGTCCGCTCGTGGTGGGACCTCGAGTGATGTGTACCAGATGTTGCAGGTCAGTTTGTAGAGGATAATTTCCCTGGCGTCTCCCTTTTCTGGCGTAAACCCAAGGCGGTCTTTGACGGAGACGCGATGGCCCGCCTCGTTGGTGTGGTCTCGCGGCGGAGGAGGAGGAGGAGGGGGAGGAGAGTTTCTTCGCTTCCGTCGTCCGCCTCCGGTGGATCTGGAGGCGGCTGGGGTTGCGTCCTGCATATGTTGCTTCATCTGGGCCACTTCCGCCCTCAGCGCTGCAAGTTCGTTGTCTCTTTCGTCGTCTCGTCGTTGCAGAAGGCGGATGTAGGCCGTTGTTATGTCGTCTGCGGCCGGAGAGAGCCCAGAATCTGGTGGTAGTGAGATGGACATGTGCCTTTCTGAAAACGGTGGGAGGATTGCGTTTCCACTGGTGTCTTTGGCCCCAGAAATTGAAACGTTTGGTGGATCTCCGCCCATCGCTGTTGAGTTTTCGTTCGTCTTTTTGAGAGGAAGGTGATTTGGAAGAGGGTTTGAGCCGTTTGGATCAGAAGCTGAGAAGGTTTCACGTCGGGTTCACCAATTGTGTGGCCCGTCTCTTCTGGCTTGAGTCCTTCCTCCGCTGGTTCAGTGATCTCCTAGCCTTCTCCACGCAGCCTGCACAGTGAGCGCACGACTAAGACCTGGCCGGGGGTCGCCCGGCAAGGCCCTCCGGCGAGAGGATAAGTATGTGTAGGAAGAGAGGAAAGAGACTAGGGTTTTGAGTGGGTAATCGCGTATGAGAGTGCGTACCTCCGCAGAGGCGTTATCCTTCTATATTTATAGAGTCTCCTTGACTTGCTCTCCAAGCACAGGCACGTGCCTTGCGCGAGCCAGGCGACGCCACTATGACGTCACCGAATAGATCTGGTAACCGTTTTTTTGGGGGTGTGCTGGCATGATCCATGTGCGCCCATGATCACCTTTTGTTATAACCGTTTTCGCACGTGAGAAGACGCGCAATTCAGCAGTCAACAGTGGTTATGCTCTACAGGTAGCCGAGCATGCATAGCCGACCCTGTCACGCTGCCGACGGTGGAGAGTAAAGGCTCGTAGTCCGCCGAGCATAGGCTTGTAGTCCACCGAGCATAGGCTTGTAATCCGCCGAGCACATGTCTAGTCGACTTCGTAATGTAGAATATGGTCAGGAGCCGTGCACAGGATTTCTTATCGAACCGAACAAGGCTCGGTATAACACAGAACAAGGCTCGGTATAACACAGCCGAGCTTCAGGTTCGGCCTGCTACACATACCAATCAATGGTGTTCGAGTTTCGTTAAAGAGGGACTACTGTAGACACAATCCATGCCTCTAAGGCTCTTTAAATTCCCCAATGATGAAATAAAGAAAATAATACCTTCAAGTGCTTGAATGTGGATTCCCACAACCCAAAAGCCCAACAAAACCCAAAAGCCCAACAAAGCCTAAAAGCCCAGTGAAACCTAAAAACCAGAGAAAGTCCAAGAGCCCAGGAGTGAGCCTGTAATGCCGCACGAGACACCTCTACATTGCATGATATAATAAAAATTGTTACACCGCATGAGGTCATGAGGTACACCGCACGATATTTATAGGAAAAGTTCTGACTGGCTCAGAAGGCTGTCGGGCATGCTCACTTGAGCCACAACTAGAAAACGGCTTGGCAAAAAATACACTTCTAGCTGGCCTAGAAGATGCCTCCCCCATTTGCATTGATAATCCTTGGCTCTTGCCTATAAATACACCCCTCCTCTTAGAGGAAAAGGGCCCTTGATTCTTGAATCCCAGCCCTGACATCCATTATCTCCAAATCCTAAGAAAGTTATTCTAATATTCTCTATCCCTCTAAAAACATTCCAACCCCCCACCCCCCCTTCCCCCCTCTCACTTCCAAAGCTTAGTACACAACTAGCTTTGGAACTTCACCGCTCCAAACTCTAAGCTCTGAAACTATCTACACTCTTCTACACTCATTCATCCTCGTTCAAGTTAAAAACCGAAAGTAAAGGCAGGTTTCCCTGGGCCAAGCTTAGTCTTGGCCCTGAGGGGACTTTTTGTAGTCACACTTGACCTGTTTTGTTAAGTGTCAACTTAAAAACTATTTTCAAAAACTAAAACCAGCTACTGTGCTAGACCCACTAAACCATGCGGTGTAACAATACACCGTACGCTTTAGTGTGGTACCATGCATGGCATTTTAATGTATATACTCCCTCCGTCCCAAATTGTTTGTCCGATCCGCAAAATGATAACTTAAAAATAATGTAATTTTTTAAAGAAAAAATTCCAACTTTTTTCACAAATTAATAGAACTCATTGATATCTAGTAAGTTATTAAAAAAAACTTTTGAATTTTTCTTGCAAAAATCGTATTATTTTTAAGACTCCGTTTTGCGGACCGAACAAACATTTTGGGACGGAGGGAGTAGTTATTTGCTTTGACTGTCTTAATCATATCCACTCACTGTTGGGTTTGCTAATATTGCTTAGATATTGATTCAGGTGTATTTCAAAATGAAATTTTATCCAAAAACCATGCTTTTGGCTCATTGAAATAGGTTTTATGATCATCCATGATGATCAAGTGCATCGAAAATGTTTTTTCATAAACTATTTTTCATCAAAAATAATAAGAAAGATGCCTAGGTTCATGGTTTGCTTCAATCTGAAAATGTAAAGGCATTCTGAAATAAGAGGGAGGCCATACCGTGCAATGTTTTGAGGAACATCATATGATGTAGCTCGTACACTGTACGAAGATTTGAGTAATAATGGTGGACTAACAGCAAGCTATTATATCGCACAGCTTATAAAAAACCGCATGTGGTAATCTGATAAACCGCGCATATGGTTTGTGATCATGGCAGTTTGTTGTCATCCTGTCATTTTTATTCCTACACATCATCCATTTATCATCCCCTGTATAGCAAGCATCACTGGAACGCCAATGTGATATAGTTAATCCCATGTCCCTTTCTCTTATTTGCTTATTAAAAGTTTAATATTCCAAAAGATATTTCAAGAGTTTTCCCTTTTGAAAATGTCAAGTAGAGACCAATTCCGGTTGGGTGAATGGGGTGCTTTTCAACAAAACCTTCCCCATTCGTAACGTGGCCCTAGGACCCAAAATCTCAGCGTTGTCTGTAGACACCCCAATCTGGGCTTCTAGATTAGTTTATTTACAGTATTTGATTCCCCGATGATGAAACAGATTAAGAACACCCCAGGAATGATGAGTATTTGAGCTTTGAGTGTTTAAAAAACCCTTGAACCTAACCTGATCCTAAGCCACTTCAAAAGGCCAAAAACCCTACTGACGCGCGCTGCTCTTAGACCTTCGCGTGATGGTCAAACTGCCAAATGGTGGTCAACAGCTAAAGTTTGACCGTTGACCATCGCGCTAGGGCGCAATCCTCGCACGCCAGACTGACTCCCTCGCGCGCCGGACTGACTCCATCGCGTGCCGGAGCACAATGCCTATTCCCACCAACTTTTCTTGAGGTGGAAACTTGGCCACCAATGCAACCTCAGCCAGCCTCGTGGACTTGCTGAACTCCCCTCTTTATAGCTCGTACCTACCTCCATCTCCTCCTATATATTGCCCCCATTGTTGCTCTTTAAAATGGTTACAAAAATTCAAAAGAGTAAGCACAAAGGCTCTAGTGCTTTTCATCCAATTTCGCATTCCTCAAAATACTCAAACAAACACCACAAATCCTATTTTCAACCTCAAAGCCTAAACACCTTTCAAACTCAAAATTCAAAGGTATAGCATACCTACTATTTTCTATTCTGATCCATGAGGGGGGCGGCTGGTAGGGCCAAGGCTGGTAATCAATAACAGTCCTGGTCCTAAAGATGGCAAGGTTTCAAAAACCATCATGGTAGGAACCAGCGCACGACGGTCCCACTTTCGTGCGTGACACTCCATTGCTGCGCTTGCAGGACCGTGTGGGGATTGGTGTCCTATTGTTTTATACTTTACTTCATATAGATCACTGTTAAGCATGATAATAATCAGTTTACTGCTTTCCTTAGTATAAACTGCTAGTCTTAGTTCAATATGAATTTCTGCTGTTATAGAGTACCCCTGGGATCATTATGGACCTGTCCCAGAACCCAGAAACATGCAAACCAAGCACTGGTCTGGTTGCGCCGGAGCGCCACACTCACGCGCTAGAGCGCCTCTGACCAGTGAGTGGCCTTGCATAGGTAGCTTGGGTTTAGGCCATTATTTTGTCCCCACACTATTTATAGGGTGTTTTGTTAATTTGTAGGGCTTTTTCAGCCTTTAAATTGTATATTAATTGCCTATCAACTGCTATATAGACTGCTTGGTTTGTCCTGGTGTGCACCGGTCCTTCCAGAGCCCAGAAGGGGATAAAACCTAACCTGCTGGTAGGATATCAACTCGTGTCCGATTGTAGGGGTCTGTCGCGCGATGGTTGGCTTGCACGCACATAGATCCATGCATGCAAGTTTCTATTTTCTGTGTCAAATTCATACAAAGGCACACTGTTTTGATATCCGATCGCGGTGTTGGATTTTATCTCATTTATTTTTCAATATTTCATCCATGCATGCTATCTATCACATCCTGCAAACATGTTACAGCTTTAATCCCCATTAAACTGTTTCCCCACCCTAATTAGCTAAAGAATTGATTAATCAAACAGAATCACAAATATTTTCGCAAATGCCTAAGTAGAGACCGATCTCCGGATTGGGCGAGAGGGGTGCCTTAAAACCTTTCGCTTCTCGTAACCTGGCTCCCGAACCCAGATATGATTATGACGGACTGGTGCCTTCACTTTTTTCAAATCAAACAGCGCAGCGAGCGTTTCAAGTTCGGTTCCTTGGGTGTCAGACCTTCAAACCCAAGTGGCAACTCTGAATTGAGCGCTCGTCTGCCAAAAAAGGGTACTCATCGATCTGCCTTTTTTCGGGCACGTTGCCCACAGAGCCATTGCAGATGATGGCCAAGCAATTGAATAAAGGGAAGGACCACCACTTTGAACTTTGTGTGGGCATTTTTTTTGCGATCTAACTTGATACCTGTTGGATATTCTTATTCACGGTTCTGGAAAGGTCTATTTGTTGGGAATGCCTTGCATTCTTTTATCCCATATTGGTTAATTATGTTGTTCCCGTTTTTGTAGCCTATTATAAATAGGGCTTTTGGGGGACTTCTAGGAATTATCTTTTGGGCTCTCATATTGTGGCCTTTCTAGAGTTACGGATTACAGCCGGCTCTTTGTATCTCTTCTTCATGCTGGTTAGTGAATCCTTTCTCTCCTCGCCCATGGACGTACCAATGTTGGGGAACCACGTATATCTTATATCTTTGTGATTTCTTGTTTAGATTTCAATTTCTCGTTCTTAGCTTGCATTCATAGGGTTCGTTACAACAAACTGGTATCAGAGCCTTAGGTTGCAAAAACTAGGGTTTTGTTTTCAATTGTGGCTATGACGGCTAAATTCGAGATTGCGAAGTTCGATGGGCAGAGCAGCAGTTTCAGTCTTTGGAGAGTAAAGATGAAGGTTCTGTTAACCCAATAAAGACTGCACAAGGCTTTGTTGGGCAAGACTAGTTGTGGAATCAAAGAGGAAGATTGGGATGATACAGATGCCAAAGCTCTGAGTTCTATTCAGTTGAGTCTGGCAGATGATGTTCTTTGCGAGGTGGAAGAAGAAACTTCAGCAGCAGGTATTTGGCTGACGTTGGAAGGCATATATATGACAAAGTCGCTCACCAATAGGTTATATCTTAAACAACGTCTTTATACATTTCTTATGCAAGAAGGTATACCTGTTAACGATCATTTAGACGAGTTCAATCGTATTATCATGGATCTGAAAAATATTGATAGTAAAATTGAGGATGAGGACCAAGCCCTAATTTTGCTATGTTCTTTACCGCTTTTGTATGAGCACTTTGTTACAAGCCTATTGTATGGCAAAGACACAATATCTATGGAGGATGTTAAGGCCAATCTTTATTCAAAACAATTGAGGAAAAAAGTGTCAGATGAGGGTGATGCGCATGGGGAGGGTTTGTTTGTTAGGGGAAGAACAACAGAAAGGGAGAAGTCGAGTAATAGGGGAAGATCTCAATAAGAATAAGGGAAAGTGCAATTATTACAAGAAACCCGGGCACTAGAAAAATGATTGTTTAAAACTCAAGAAGGAAAAAGAAGATCAGAAAGGGGGTAAAGAAATTGCTGAAATTGTTGAAAGTTTAGATGAGTCAAATAATGTGTTATCAGTTACAGCAGGTGATTCGCGCTCTAATACCGAGTGGATTCTAGATTCTGGATGTTCATACCACATGTGTCCGCATAGAGAGTGGTTTTCTACTTATGAGGCGGTCAATGGTGGTATAGTTTTGATGGGCAACAACATGGCCTGTAAAACCATTGGTTTTGGAACAATTCAGCTTAGGATGCATGATGGTATTGTTAGGACTTTATCTGAGGTTCAACATGTTCCGGATTTGAAAAAAAATCTTATCTCCTTGGGTGCTCTTGATTCTCATGTTTGCAAATTCCTCGATGAAGGTGGAGTTTTGAAAGTCTCAAAGGGTGCGTTGGTACTGATGAAGGGTCAGAAGCATGGTAACCTCTATACACTCCAGGGCAGTACAGTTTCAGGTGTTGTAGCAAAGGTTGCTTCATCAAAAGTTTCAAATTCGGACTTGACTCATTTGTGGCATATGTGCCTTGGACATATGAGCGAGAGGGGGATGATAGTTTTGAGCAAATAGGGTTTGTTATGTGGCTAGAAAACTGAGAAGTTGGATTTTTCTGAGTATTGCGTCTATGACAAGCAGTGCAGGGTCAAATTAAGTACATTTGTTCATCGCACCAAAGGCACGATGTATTATTTTCACTCGGATCTTTGGTGTCCAGCAGAGGTAATTTCTAATGGCAATTTTTGGTATTTTGAGTATTATTGATGATTTCTCTCGTAAGATTTGGGTGTACATGTTGAAACATAAGAGTGACACCTTAAATACATTCAAACAGTTTAAAACTATTGTTTGGAAGAATAGAGAAAGTGTGTAGAGTAGTAATCACCCTAGCACACACACATACACATATTTATATTACTCTGGCGAGTTACATAAACATTAGATAGACGATGTGGGATAAACCCACTTATTCTAATAAACACTTCTAACACTCCCCCTCAAGCTGGAGAATAGATATCACAAAATCTCAGCTTGTTACATAAAAATTCTGAACGAGGTTTAAATAGTGATTTGGTAAAAATATGTGCTATCTGAGCTCCTGTGGACACAAAGGGTGTAACCAACACACCACTGTCAATCTTCTCTCAAATGATGTGACATTCTACCTCAATATGTTTGGTTCTCTCATGAAACACCGGGTTCGCGGCAATATGTATCGTTGCTTGATTATCACAATACATAGGAATAGATAACTGTACCCGAAGTCCTAGCTCCTCAAGAAATGATCTCAGCCAAACAATCTCACATGTAGTATGAGCCATAGCATGGTACTCTGCTTCTGCACTAGACCTTGCAACAATAGTTTGCTTCTTATTCTTCTAGGTAACTAGGTAGCCACCAACAAATTAAAGTACAGTAACTAGTTGTTGAACGTTTATTAGAAGATGACCCTGCCCAATCTGCATCCTTAAATGCCTCAATAAGAAAATGACGATTAGAACAATGAAACAAGCCGCGTCTAGGATGAGCCTTAAGATACTTGACAATGCGAATACAAGCTTCCCAATGTGGAAGATGAGGAGTAGGCATAAACTGACTCACCAAACTAACAGCAAATGAAATATCAGGACGTGTGTTGGTAAGATAATTCAACTTACCAACCAAGCGACGATATCGGTCTAGATGAGGAAACACCTCCCCCTGATCAATGCAAAGTTTGACATTAGGATCCACTAGAGTCTCCACAGGTTTAGCTACCAATAAACTAGTCTCCCCCAGAATATCCAACACATATTTCCTCAGAGACAAACAAATCCCATCCTTGGACCTCGCTACCTCAATACCAAAGAAATATCGCAGCTTACCTAAGTCTTTAGTGTGGAACTGACTAAGTAAAAACTATTTCAACTCATCAATCCCTTTCTGATCATCTCCAACAATGATAATGTCATCTACATAGGCAATGAGCAACACTTTCCCTCGAACTGAAGACACTCCAATTTGGCCTAACGATTATTTCAAGTCCCACCTTGGGAACCATCCCTATGATGAATGGATACAGTGATTGCTGATTGATTTCTTGTAAACCTAAGGACTTTGGTGAGTACTTTTAGCAACTTAGAGGACCCAATTCAGAGCCAAATAGCATTTCAGACAGAAATACAGTATCCTAGGAAAATACATTTGTCGGCCATAAGATCGATCTCACGGTCCCCCACTTCTTTCTTTCACCCATGGAATATGGTGTTTGAAAATCTCCCTGAGAGATTGATTCCTCGTCCTTTTTCCAGATTCTGGAATGTTCTATTGTTCGTTTGATCCGTGCTCCAAACCCTAGCAGCCAAACTCTGATTCTTCAGGACTATGAAAAGAGATTCTGAGGAGAGATCTTTTGGTTATATACTTCCCATTTAATTCGTGCATTGTGATTGGTTGGAGTGATGTCATTTGGTGCCTATATAAAGGGGCCTTAGGGTTCTGAAATTAAAAAGCATATTCACCCTCTCTAGTCCCAAAACTCTACAGAAATCACCTCTCTTACTCTCTCTACAAAAGCCCCAACTCCCCTTGAGTAATCGTATCCCAAGTAATCAAACCCCAAAGTACAAACCCTAATCCTAAGGTTTCGAGAAGCAAATCAATCAATCACCCCCAATCAGAAGCAATCTAGCAACTGAGGGATCAAGGTGGTGAGGCCCAGGGGCCTATGGTTTGATTCAATTTCTACTTTTCCACTTTAAATCGTAGTTTTTCTACTGTCTGTTTGTATTCTAGTGTGAGAAAGAACACCAGTCGAGATTTTGTTTAGTCGGCCAGTGCATTAATCTAGTGGGATCCCATGGCCGTGACATCCATTCACTTGCCGTGGTATCCATCAGCTAGGACAGATTCTGCTTTCGTTTATTTATGTTGCATGTGGTTTACTTACTATCTTTGGTCACCTATTAAACTATTTAAAGGCTTAATAACTGGTTTAGCTGCGTAGAATTAAATAAAGCAAACTTTAATTGTGTGTTGAATGATTACGGGTCGTTCTTTGACCGGGCGAAGAGGGGTGCCTAACACCTTCCCTTCATCATACTTTTGGCTCCCGTACCTGGAATCTCTACTTGTTTTCATAGTTTTAAATAAACTAAGTGGCGACTCTAATTTTTGAAAACTATTATCGTGTGGCGATGCTCCTAGTCATGGGAGTATCCACGATGCTGGTTTACGTGGAATAAACATGTAGCAAGGAAATCTGTGTGGTGATGCCCCTTTATGGAGGTGTCCACAGTTTTGGCGACTCTGCTGGGGACTTGAGAGCCATAACCAGAAAGTTCAACATAGAATTAATGTTTGCTTTATTTAATTTTTTTTCATATGCATCGAGCAAGCAACCACGTTCAGTTCACCTAATATTCCGGTGTGTCACGAGCTATGTTAGGGGTTCTAGCAAACTCCACAGTCACTTGTACCTAGTGGTATATCTAATAGGGGATCACCCGATTAATGCCTATGATGGGCTAGTGAGAGGATTGGTGCCCTTTGACAGCGGAACACCCTTCAGACTACCCAAACCTTACATGTGTTAGAAAGCCATAGAACCTATCAAAATAGGGCTGGATCCCACAGGTTAAGAATCTTATTGCATCTTTTCTAGAAGTTCTTCCTCACACCTTGTATGTGTTGTTGTAACCACTTTTCTTTCTATGCAGAAGGGTTAGGGCTTGAACTAAATGCCCTAATCTTAAGCCTTTATAAGCTGAGTACTAATGACATTGCCTACAAGGTATATTATTGGTAAATCAAAAGCACCACTTAACACTCCCACTTTGCTTAAAGCACCGCAAAGCATGAATTTCTAGAACAAAATCAAACACTGAATAAAACATAAGTCACCCCATCGGCAATTGAACTAGGGTGCGGGGGAGTGTGAGGTAGTAGAGCAAGTTATGGATGATGAGTCAAAGAATATTATGGATAGAACTGGCAATTCCTTTTTCTCGATGGGTGATTCAACATGACAAGTGTAGGACTTTGATTCTGATTTCCAAACTGGCCTAGCAACCCATCTTTCAAAATTCAAAATTTTGAGCATGCTTACTGCAACAAGCTGGTAAGATTTAGGAGTTTGTCAATGTGCTGGCAAGTAATCATGTAGATCCCAATTACTGGAATCATGTTTTGAGAAAGAGAAAGAAAAGGGAACAAAAACTTGTTGAATGAGTTTTTAAAAGATCAACCTCAATGTGCTTTGGTAAAAATGAGTTTTGAAAAAAAAATTGCTGAAAGTATAATTTGAAGCTAATAGAAAATCACGCTAGCATTGTTTGGAGTGAAGGAATCTTTCCTAAACCAAGAATTGAAAGGGAGAAAAGCTTTCAAAAATTTTCTTAGAAAAAATGCCTAATGAGATTTAATCCTCAAATGACAAGTTTTTCTTAAAAATAAAAGTTGTATAAGGTGGAACGTTCAAATAGCTGTTAGCACAGTGGTACTCTGAGTCTACTATCTGTTGTGGTCATCTACTCAAGTTTTTCGGTCTCTAGTGTGGATTGATTCTTAGATGGGCTTGGAAATAGGATCTTAAGTGGCATGCAGTACTTGTAAGCAACGAGTCTTAAGAATCATCCATATCAAAAATTGTTGGGTGTCTATGGTATCCGATAAACTCATGCATGGTTCATCCACAATCTGTGCAAGTAGCTGTGGTGCTATACATATCATTTTGCTTTCCATTCTCTAACCATCAGGGGGCCAACCAAAAGAGAAGTCCATCATCCTCATGTCAACATTGCGTGTTATTTGGTTGCGCCACTACATGATACTAGGTGCAGTTTGCATATTAGCGGCTACATGCATATCTGATGAGTGCACCGCATAAATAGTTAATTATGGATATCTTAACTTAAGCGTGATTAAGTTTTTGCTTCTCCCAAACTTGGGACTTGGTCTTAGATGTGACAGTAATGACTAACAAAAAATTGAAGTTTTAATCCAACCGAGTATTGAGTAACAACAGCCATGACTATCACGTCTTGGCTTGGGCTCTGAGATAGTCTTTTTGTGGAAGTTGTGCCTGGCTAGTTCTGACCACCATTTTGGCCCGTGTTTCTCTCCCTTTGAAATTTGAGTCTTGAATCTATGGGATTGGAATCTTGAATTTGTTAAAATCATTTTACATGTCATGGTTTTCGGCAATTTGTTGCAATCATCATGAAATGTGGATCTAAGATGGGAATCTCTTTTGATATGAACTACGAGTGGCCTGATTCTCTTTTAGGATATGTAGGCACCTTAGGGTCAACCACAATTTTGAAAATGTTTTCTCATATGCTGAGTTGCTCCTATAGAATGTTCATGATAATGTTGAGTGTTGAAAACAATCCTTAGGGATTTCAAAGGGGTCTCATTATACCTTTTTTTGAAACACATCGTAATCACTTGAGTTCTGAAATGCAAAGAATGAGTTCCCAAACCTATGACACTTGTCATTTCTATTGAGTTGAGGAGGAGTTGATGTGTTCATGAGGCCATTCGTAAGCACAAAATGCAATTGAAGATGAAGAGGAAAAAAGATAAGAAAAAAGAGAGGAGGAAAAAGGAGCTCGCTAGATTGAAAACCTGCAAGGGTGGTCTAGGCAAACATCTGAGCATGAACAAAGAGAGTAGAAGTAAGGAATTGGCCACATTCCATGCATCCAATGCACGCGTATTCAAAGACTTGTCCTAATCTACCTGCATGAACATCAAAGCCCCTAATCTCTTGGCTAGGATCCTTATAACTTTGTCGTGTGTTTCAAAATGAAGAAAGGCATTCATTTTATTTATCCAATCATTTATTCCTTGCTAGCCATGCCGAGCCTCTGGAAAACTTCTTTGAAAAAGCTTGCAGACAGCCATCCCCACATTGGGGTAAATGAAAACGAGTACAAGAAGTGATGAAAGAAAAAACAATCAAAAAAATGAGCACCCCGTCATTCAAGGGGCATTTTGAAGAGAACATTTCTTTCAATCCAAAAACAGAGGACATTTTGAAGAAAATAACTCTTTCACACATAATGAAACAAGAAGCGGTAAGAGTTGATGAGAATGATGAGATGGCTGATAGCCTTTGAAACCCAAGCATGAGTAGAAAGTAGTTTTTAGTCATTATGTCCTTTCTTTCTTAAAGCCACACCCTAGCCTACATTGTGGTCTGTAATAAAGTCCTCTTGGATTGAAAAACATAACTTAGTAGCAAAGTCCTTTACACTAGGGGCATCGCCAGTGAGGAACAAGATGTAAGGGGCAAGAGCCATGAAGCATACATTACTTTGGCAAAATGCATGAAGGATAGCACGAGACAAGAGGCATGGCCATATCCCCTTAGAAGTACCCAACCTCTCAGTGGTTAATTTAACAGTTCAACTCAAAGCAACCAATTCAACATGAAGAAATAAACTCACCTAAGTGACTAGTGGCATGGGTTTACGAAACAGTTTTATGTCTTACGACAACCTAAGTGGTATGAGTGTGAGGCATGACGGTGGAATGATATGATTTTGAAATTCTCGAGGAAAAGTTTTCAAATTTGATTTTATCCTAAGCATTTTTGACACAACAATGCAAACAATGCTTACTATTTGCAAACTTCCGAGGAGATAACATGAGTTTCCCAATTCATAAGGAGTGTAGCTAGACGGTCCCTCGAGCAAACAATATTCTCGCTAAAGTATTGTAGTCTTTTAAAGTCCCAAAGTCTGTCTTGTCATAAGTCACCTGACTAGTTTAAAGTTTTGGTGGCAACAAGTCATTATCGGTCTCCTTAGAACAAAGAGAAGCATTGGCTAGGAATATCAAAAGTTAAGAATGCATTGTGGATTTGCTTGCATCACCCTCTTGACCCTAACATTTTATGTGCATCATAGTTGCTTAATGAGGATAGTTGTCAAGGTCCTTTGGTTGCATGTCATTTAGAATGAGCTAACTCCAAGTATGAGGTATTCTTCTTTTCAGAAAGGATGTTGAACTAGCAAAATGTCTTCTGGAAGAAGTCATTCGTCTTAGGCAAACTTTCGCAACCTTATTGCTTATTTGAGATACGCAGGGTTCGTATGTACGAAGCAAAGGGCAATGAAGAGGTATGCCTTCAAAGAGCCCAGTCTAGCTTGAAGAATGCCATATCCTGGAAAAAGCACTAATGCCTTAACCCTTATCATGAGGGCCTGTCATATAGCACTGTCAAGAGCCTGTTGAGAACTTTATCAAGCAGTAAAAGAAGCATTGCATTTATATTGCATGCTAGGGGTGATTAGGTTGTCATTGTCACACACAGTTGAGCTAGGGTTGAGCATTCATTGCCTAAATAGGGGTCTTCTATTTCTTCCTGAATGTTCAGTTCAATATGCATATATGTCGTGGTGCAAACTATGTCACCCGCATGGTTCAACATTTGAACGAGGGTTCTTGAACTTGGTGGTCTTGCCCTAAGTAGAATCATCGACTTGTGGCCGATCCCATGTCTAATGCATGTTGTTTTCTTATCCATGTGGTTTTCTAAACTATTCAAATATGAATTATAGGCTATTAGACAAGCTTTCAGTCCTCACCATCATTCCAGCCTAGAGAATGTTCTTTGAGTGCGAACTGTGGACCGCATCAAGCTATTCATGACCAATGGAGCCAAGTCAAAGAAGCTGGAAGTAAAGCCCCTTTCTGAGCAAATTTCGCAATACGAGGCAAATGCATGTCAACATTTCAAGTGGTAGATGATGTTTTACAGTTTCAGTTTGACGCTCACAGTAGCACCATACCAGCAGCTCCAAGCTTGCATATTAAGAGGTTTCAGCAGCCCCTTGCACATGCAGCTTTGCGCTCAACAATTCAATTCCCTTGGAAGATTACAGCTTCCACTTAGTGCACTGAGCAAGCATTTTTGAAGTTTTCTGGCAACAATTAACAAGAAGCGAAGCCTTGAGCAGAAAACCTTTAAAATACTCAGTGAGGATCCTAGCGTTTAATATGGTTGTACTCACATCATTGTGATTCTGGCTAAGCAAAGAAGGAGTTTTGACCTCAACAAGATGTTCTTGTCATCAACAAGTGAGCTCAGTGTTGTGGTCCGAGTAAGTCAACTCTTTTGGCATCTTGGTTTCAAAAAGCTCATACTCATGGAAGCCATATCATGCCTCGGGCATTTTAACCCACAAACAGAAAAGCATGCTGCATGCACAAGCTATTGGATGTACAAGCTTGAGATATTTCCCGATCTCTTTATTGAGGAGAATTCAAGGCGTGAGGTGTTAAAATAAGGACCATCCGATGGGCATGCCATCCGATAGGCCTTCTGTCTAATTTCAACGCAAAAGCCATCCGGTGGGCCTTCTTGCATAAATTCAGCAGCCACGCACTCAAGCTCAATGCTTCTACATTCATAACTCAAAAGTTTTTATACTTGCATCTTCTGCAACTTTGTGCACACTCAGACCTTGCGGTGTTCATAACCTGATGCTTTCATGTTCACATGCTCGCGCTATCCCTTGATACCTTGGGTCTCTCGACCACTATGCCTCTTGGCATTGCATGTCGTGATGTCTTGGGTCTCTCAACCACTATGCCTTTTAACATTACATCTCTTTATGTACTAGGTCTCTTGACCTATTCACATCTCAACAGTCGCACTCCGGCAGCACCACCCTTACATTTGCATATTGTCAGGCACATATTTCAGCAATCATGTGGCTCTGTTCTATGGCCCTGGGTTCTTATCTGACATCTTTGTGCTCTGATCATCGAATGGATCCGCAACAACTTCACCCCAAGTTTAGAAGCGCTTTAAAGCCCTAAAAGGCTCAGTCCCATGCCAATGAAGCAAAGTTAGTTCATTATTCTGACAAATTCTAGCAAAACCTGTGGCCAACTTGAGGAAAAAGGGGGGAATGGCGATCAACGTCGAGAGTGGCCACCAGCAGTGGCAAGTGGAACAACTAATCAAGAAAAGGAGGGATGAGGAATGAAGTCTCTGAGGAAACCTGGAGAATCGAAACCCTAAGTTTTTGGTCTATATTTGCCGGTACTTTTATCAACTGGCCGGTAGATCCATTTCCAAAAGCAGTGATAGATTTCACTCGGTCTACTGCCTGCAAACAATTATGAATTTTTTGGGTCCATGACCAACATAACCAATGACAAAGGATGACTAAAAGTAACCTTGGGGGCATCCTTGAGCACGAGGGGTGTTGGACCCACTTTCGGTTCCTTTATGGTCCTCTAGCGGAAAAGTTTACAACGGCCCTACGCCCTACTTTCAAGGGTTTTGAACTTTGAGCTCTTGCTCGCAAAACCTATGGATCCTTGGTACCTCACATTCAGGCTCCGTGCCTCAACCATTGTGCTTCGGAAATACAATAGCAATCATAGCTCAACGCTATGGGTTTAAGCCCCATGCAAAATAGTGGAAGATGGAAGATGGAAAAGGACCAACAAATGACATGTCATTAGGCTCCACGCTCATGCTTACTCAGCAGCTCCGCGCTCATACTCATTCAGCAACTCCGTGCTCACTACTTCAAGTTACTCAACAGCTCCGTGCTTGCACTCTCAATCACTCTAAAGCTCCGTGCTTTTATTTTCAACAAGCTCTGTGCCTTAATAGTGGAAAATGGAATAACCAACAAGATATCATTTGTTCTTAAGCTCTGCAGTTGAATGCTCAAAGTCCGCACTTTGAATGCTCGAAGTTCTTCGAATGCCCAACCACTGTGAACTGGATGCTCAAGTTCCACACTTGAATGATCAAGCTGCGTACTTGAATGCCCAACCACTACGTACTGGATGCTCAAAGCCTGTACTTTGAATGCTCGGACCCTCCAAACGCACGAGCTTTGCGCTCTGAATGCTCAAGTCCAGAACTTGAAAGAAGCTCTACGCTTAAAAACACACACACGCATGGGCCCATGCACATAAAGCATTCACATCGAGTCTGCATCACCATCTGCATTATTATATGTGCATCATCATCATACACATGCTATGTTTTGCATCTCTCTCACTCATGAATCAGGTCATTCCTCCATACAACCGACTCCGTGCCTCGATTTTATTTGATCGGCCCCGTGCCTCAATCCATGGCTCCATGCAAAAATTTGTAGAAGATGGAAGATGGAAAGGTTCAAGCCCCATGCTCTGACCCTTAGGCTCTTGCCTTATGATGGTAACCGGCTCTGCACCTCGGTTCCCTCACTTCAAGCTCCGTGCTATGACCCTCTAAGCTCTTGCCCTATGACTACAAACCGGCTTCGTGCCTCAGTTCTATCATCCCAAGCTCTGCGCTTCATTTACTGGCTCCATGCCACCATATCTCAAACCAGCGTCCTATCGTCTCCAGAAGATGGTTTGGATTCCACCCAATTACATCAATTCCATCAAGCTCATTTGCAAGGATAGGCTACCCAACCAAGCTCCCCTCAGTCAAAGTAAGGATGATCATGAAAAGCAATCGATTCACCCACAGTGTACTAATCTAACCCAAAATACTAAGGATGCTCTCTGCAAAACTTCCCTAGTAGCTCTATGCTCCTTCAACTACTCTCCGCCAAAATCCTGGCATAGCCCAGGTATGTTGCACTATGGCTTTTGGAAGCCCGAAGGTACGTCTTATGTCCTCAACTCTCTGCTATTTTATTTTTCTTTATTGCCCCAAACTACGATTGGTCTAAATTCCCCTTGAGGAATATGTAGGCAGCCTCCTGGCTAGACCATAACTAAAACCTTTTTCGAAAACCCTTGGAATAGTTGTTCGACCAAATTGAGTTTTTTTATGGCTTTGATTCTTACTTGACACACATCGCGGCCAATCCAAGTTCAATCAAAGAGGGGCATATGTAGACACCCCAATTTGGCCTCATGATTATTTCAAGTCCTACCTAGGGGACCATCCTGATGATGAATGGATAAAGTGATTGCTGATTGACTATACGTAAACCTAAGGACTTTGGTGAGTACTTTTAGCCACTTAGAGGACCCAACTCAGAGCCAAATAGCCTTTCAAATAGAAATATAGTATCCTACGAAAATACATTTGTCGGTCGCAAGATCAATCTCATGGCCCCCACTTCTTTCTTTTGCCCATGGAATATGGTGTTTGAAAATCTCCCTGAGAGATTGATTCGTCACTCGTGAAATGCATTCCTCAACCACCAAATGGTCCTTTTTCTAAATTTTGGAATATTTTGTCGTTCGTTGGATTTGTGCTCCAAACCCTAGTAGCCAAACTATGATTCTTCAGGGCTACAAAAAGAAATTCTGAGAAGAGATCTTTTGGTTATATACTTCCCATTTAATTCATGCATTGTGATTGGTTGGAGTGATGTCATCTGGTGCCTATATAAAGGGGCCTTAGGGTTCCCAAATTAAAAAGCTAATTCACCCTCTCTAGTCATAAAACTCTACAGAAATCACCTTTCTTACTCTCTCTATAAAAGCCCTAACTCCTCGTGAGTAGCCGCATACCGAGTAATCAAACCCAGAAGTATGAACCCTAACCTTAGGGTTTCTAGAAGCAAATCAGTCAATCACACCCAATCCAAAGCAATCTAGCTACTAAGGGATCAAGGTCGTGTGGCCCAAGGGCCTATGGTTTGATTCAATTTCTATTTTTCTGCTTTAAATTGTAGTTTTTCTATTGTTTGTTCGTATTCTGGTGTGAGGAAGAACACTGGCCGAGACTTTGTTTAGTCGGTCGATACATTAATCCAGTGGGATCCCACGGTCGTGACATCCATTCATTGGCCGTGGAATCTGTCCGCTGAGATAGATTCTGCTTTCGTTTGTTTATGTTGCATGTGGTTGGTTTACTTACTGTCTTGGGTCACCTACTAAACTGTTTAAAGGCTTAATAACCAGTTTAATTGCGTAGAATTAAATAAAGCAAACATTAATTGTGTGTTGAATGATTATGGGCGGGTCTTTGACCGGGTGAAGAAGGGTGCCTAACACCTTCCCTTCATCATACTATTTGCTCCCGTACCGTACCCGGAATCTTTACTTCTTTTCTTAGTTTTAAATAAACTAAGTGGTGACTCTAATTTGTGAAAACCATTATCGTGTGGCGATGCTCCTAGTCATAAGAATATCCATAATGCTGGTTTATATGGAAGACATGTAGCAAGGAAATCTGCGTGGTGATGCCCTTTTGGGGAGGTGTCCACACGAACCGACATAAGGGAGAATACAGAGTGGTCTGACTAACTTCGACGCAAGTCAGATCTCATAACGGCTTCACTAAACTTGCTACACCAAGCTCTAGAAGATTGCTTAAGCCCATAGAGTGATTTGCGAAGACAACATACCTTATGACACTCCCCCCTGAGCAACAAAACCCATGTGGTTGCTCCATGTTGACTTCCTCCTTGAGATCGCCACGGAGAAAGGCATTTCTTACATTGAGCTGGAACAATGGCCAACCAAGATGGGCGGCAAGAGAAATAAGAATCCGCAAAGAACCAAGCTTGGCAACGGGAGAGAATGTTTTTGAATAATCAACACCATAAGTCTGGGTGTAGCCTTTGGCAACCAGGCGAGCTTTGTAGTGCTGGACAGTGCTATTAGGAAGATACTTAATAGTATAAACCCAATGACAGCCTATAGTAGCTTGAACAATAGGACTAGTAACCTACTCCCATGTGCCATTATTATGAAGAGCAGACATTTCATCCCCCATTGCTTTCCACCACTCAAACATGAACAGTGTGAGGAACAAAAATGGAGGAGACAGTAGTAGTGAATGCACAAAGAGATGGAGAGAGATGATCATATGAGATAACCCAAGAAAGAGGATGAGAAGTGCTAGAATGGTTAGGAAAACCATATTTTACCAGTGGGTGGCGATTCTCACGAGTCGGATATCGTGGAGCAGATGAATCTGGCGACGGGGAGAAAAATGGCGGTTCAACAGGCTGGGAGGGTTCTGTAGGTGCAGGCTGGGTTTGGGTTGGTGTTGGTGCTAGTGCGTTGGAACGCCGAACATATACCTGCGAAGGTTTTTGAGGAACAGTGCCAGTTAGAACAACCATAGGTAACACAGACTCAAGTGTAAGGAGATCATTGGTAGTAACAAGATCTGAGTAATATGGGAAAGACTCATTAAACGTGACATCAACACAGACAAAGTGACAACGTAAAGTAGGAGAATAACATCAATACCCTTTTCTGGTGTATGAGTAACCCAGAAAGATACACCTTAAAGACCGAGGATCAAGTTTACTCCTTTTAGGGTCAAGAACATGGACATAACAGGTGCACCCAAAAACTTGATGGGGTAATGATGGAGAGGCCAATCGGGAAACAAGACTGTATGGGTAACCTAACCACCTAGGACCGTAGAGGACATGTGGTTGACTAAGTAACATGCAGTGAGGACGGCGTCACTCCAATATGACTTAGGAACCTGCATTTGAAATAATAAGGCATGCATAACCTCAAACAAGTGCCGAATCTTGCACTCAGCAACTCCATTTTGTTGCAAAGTCCGAGAGCACGACGATTGGTAAATAATGGCATGATCATCAAAAAATTTGACAAAGTGTACTATGAAAATATTCACGGGCATTATCTAAATGAAATATCTCAATGTAGGTATCAAACTGATTCTTTACCTCCACGTAAAAGGATTTTAAAATAGATTTCAATTCAAATCTCTCTTTCATTAGATAAAAATATGTGATACGAGAAAAATCATCCACAAAAATAACATAATACTGAAAACCATAAATACTTGGAACATGAATAGGCCCCTAAATGTCTAAATGAACTAATTGAAAAGGACACAATGCACGATGCTCAACCCTAGGAGAAAAAAGTGACTCGATAGTGTTTATTAAGCTCACAGACTTCACAAACCAACTTATTAATGGAATGACATGAGGGCACAACACGCTTCAAACTCTAAAGAGAGGGATGACCAAGATGACAGTGATGTTGATATGGAGACTCTGATGTCTGAAGGGCAACAGATTGAGGAACAGTCAAGTAATATAGGCCACCTCGCTCAATGCCCCCACCAATCTTCCTCCCCGTCTTGCGATCCTAAAAAACACAGCCATGAGGAAGAAATGTAACGAAACAATTTAAAGATTTGGTATGTCAGCTCACAGACATAAGATTAAACGGGAAATGAGGAACATGTAATACAAATGTCAAAGTAAGAGAGGAAGAGACAGGAACTGAACCCAAACCAGTAACAGTAGTGGTAGATCCATCAGCTAAGGTAACATGAGATGATCTACTAACTAGTTGTCGATCACAAAGGAAAGCAGGTGTACGAGTCATATGTGATTTGTAGCTCCCGAGTCAATAACCCAAGGAGAGGAAGAAGAGGAGGCAACACAAACAAAAGATGGACCGGTCTGAGCGAGTGTAGCAATGGAAGATCCTGTGTAGTCTAAAATGACAATAAGCGCCTGTACTCATTAGCAGAAATAACCATACTATTGGCAGAAGATTGAGTAAACTGTCCAGTATCCTTAGAGACAACAGCCTAATGAGCTTGAGGAAAACTATACAACTCATAACATGTGTCCACCCAATGATTGGTCCCCCCATAGTAAGTACTCAACCGAGCACCACTGCCATGACTGCAGCCTCCCCTTATCGCGCGACCGCCACGACTAAATGTATGATCTCCACGACCACCAATAATAGTAAATGTATGACCATCAGAACCACGGCTACTCACCCCAAAATCTCGACTGCGACCTCTAAACCCAGAATCACGGCCACGACCACGATTGACTGAGAACACAAAGCTATCAGAAACAATGAAACTCAAAGAGAACAGTCAAGAGTCAGTGCAGAAATAGACGATGACTGACGAAGATGACTGAAAACCTCGCTGAGGGGAGGTAAGTCACGAGTGCCCAAAATTTGATTACCCACAGGATGAAAGGTCGATGATGCATCAGATACAAAATGAGTAACCCTCATACATTCATGCTGGCTCCGCATAATCTGAATATCAGTAGTAAGAGGCACACAGATATCCAATTCATTACAAATGCGCCAGAACTTAGCATAATAATCCACAAAAGAATCATCACCCTTTAGATATATTAAAGAAAGACTGATGAAGGTCATATGTGCAACGGAGATTGTCTACACCTGAATATAATTCTTTGGCCTGGGTCCACACCTCTTTAACGGTACCGCAGAACATCAGCATACTGGCAACTTGTTCTGTCATACTATTCCATAACTCTGAACGAATATGGGCATCAACCGCTTTCCATGCTCTATATGTCAGTCCATCAGTAGCCGGAGGCTCATCGATCAAATAAGAGTTCTCAAACTGACCCATATAATACACCTCAACAGCTTTAGCGCAAAGAAAATAATTGCCCCCATTTAATGGGGTGGAGGTAATAGGGCACCTCTCGCGAGACCAAGAACCACTAGATGAGCTACCAACAAGAGTAGAACTAGAGCAAGAAAGAGTAACAGAATCAGAATCCTTCTTTTGCTCAGATATTTTACTAGTCAATGGAGAGGCACCAACCAATAAGAATTAACAACAAGATCAGCTAACAAGAGCAACAACTATCAACAAGTTACCATCAACAGAAGCAAGAACAACTACAACTGACCACAGCCATGAATACCCAACAAATGTACCTGGGTTGGACATAACAGTCACGTATACTAACTCCATAGATGACGCAGATCCACCAATAACTAACAGGATAAATCAAACACTGTCCAACCCAAATAAACTAAACAAATCAACTACAAAAGGTTCAACTTACGTCAATATTGAGTAGAAGACAAAGAAACTACAAGCAGAATGGCTCGCAAAACACTGAAGTCACGAGAGATCCAAAAAATACTAGCAACAAGACATAGGAGGACGGAGTAAGGTGAAAAATCACATGAATCTGCAACTAGAAGGCTCGCCAAAGTAAGGCGAGGGTCGCCGGAGGATCGCCGATGACTGACAAGGGTCGCTGGTGACTGGGCGACTGCCGACGAGGGTCACCAGTGACTAGGCTATGGGTGGCAACAGGTCTGAGGCTATTTGTAGGTGTGTCGGCAGAGAGAGAGATGAGGTTTTGGGGGTTAGGGTTTCGGCACAATAGTGATGGTCCGCTAGTGTGATTTGGGGGCTGACGTGGTGGCTATGGTGTTAGGATCTGATGTGGTGGTGGGTGACAAATGGGTACGGTAGATCCATGGCGAGTTATGCTCTGATACCATGTTGTTTGGAAGAATAGAGAAAGTGTGTGGAGTAGTAATCACCCTAACACACACATATATTTATCTTACTCTGGAGAGTTACATATACATTAGATAGAAGATGTGGGATAAACCCACTTATTCTAATAAACACTTCTAGCAAAAACTTTGATTGAGAATCAGACTGGTAAGAAAATAAAACGTTTGAGAACTGACAATGGTATGGAGTTTTGTCTTGGTGAGTTTGATAGGTTCTGCATTGATGAGGGCATTATGAGGCATCACACAGTGAGAAAAATCTCTTAGCAAAATGGTGTGGCTGAACAAATGAACAGGACTCTTTTGGAGAAGGCACGTTGTATGTTGTCTAATTTTGGATTGGGCAAAGAATTTTGGGCTGAAGTCATTTTCACAACATGCTATTTGGTGAACAGGTCTCCGTCGACTGCTATTGAGTGTAAGACTCCGTTTGAGGTATGGTCAGGTCATCCAGCCGATTATTCTGTGTTGTGTATTTTTGGGTGTCTAGCTTATGTTAATGTGAATGAGGGTAAATTGGAACCATGGGCCAAGAAGTGTATTTTCTTGGGTTATGCAGCAGGTGTTAAAGGGTACATGTTATGGTGCCGTGATTATTCAAAGTTTTTAATTAGCAAGGATGTGACTTTTGATGAAAACTCTATGATTAAGGGGTCTAAGCAGGTTGATGATACAGTTCAAGAATAGAGTGTTCCAAAGTTGTGATCAACATGCCGTAAAAAATGTAAGGCAAATCCGACACCCAAGGAACCATACTTAAAATGCTTTCTATGCTATTTGATTTGAAAAGGTAAAGGCACCAGTCCGTCATAACTATATCTGGGTTCGGAAGCCAGGTTACGAGAAGGGAAGAGTTTTAAGGCACCCCTCTCACCCAATTCAGAGATCGGTCTTTACTTGAGCATTTGTGATTCTGTTTGATTAATCAATTCTTTAGCCATTTAGGAGCGGGGAACAATTTAATGGGGGTTAAAGCTATAACACATTTGCAAGATGTGATTGATAGCATGGATGAGAAAGAAGTAAATGGGATAAAGGCCAGGTACTGTTTAGTAGAGCAAACCCAATGCACTATTTTGAATTGACATGCACAAGAAAGAATTTACATGCACTGATCTAGTTCATGCAGATCATTGCATGTGATCCCAACCTATGCGCGCACATCCCACACTGCGCGCATGAGTTTGCTTTGCACACAGCCTTTATTTTTACCCCCTTCTGGGCTCTGGAAGGACCAGTACACACCCAGGACAAACCCAAGCAGTTTAAAGAAATTACACTGCACAATTTAAAGGCTGAAAAACCCTATAAATTAATAAAACACCCCATAAATAGTGGGGACAAAGCAGTGGCTAAGGCAGCCTAAGGCCAAGTTACCCATGCAAAGGCCACTCACTGGTCAGAGGCGAACCTATGCGCATAGGTAGTCCACAGACGCGCGCGGGTTTGAGCCTTCAAACCAGTGTTTAGTTCTACATGTTTTGGGGTTCTAGGACATGTCCAGAAAGATCCAAGGGGTACTCCATAGCAGCAGATATGAATATTGAATTAAAACTAACAATTTAACTAAGGAAAACAGAAAAACTGGTTATTAAGCATACTTGCAGTGGTCTATATTCAAAGGAGAACATGAAACAGCAAGACACCAGTCCCATGCAGATCAGTGCGCACAGCCATAGAGTGGCACACGCGTACTGATAACCAAGCGCACTGGTCCATGCCACTATAGTTTTTGAAACCTTGCTAGTTTTGGGGCTAGGGCTTGGTATTGATTACTAGCCTTGACCTACCAGCCACCCTCAGGATCAGAATAGGAAAATAGTAGGTATGCTATCCCTAGATTGAGTTTGAAATGTAGTTGAGCTTTGATGTGTTTGAGGGTTGATTGAGTGGTGTTGGATTGGAAGCTTGAGTAGTGGTTGAAGGGTAGTTGTGCTTGGTTGAGGTGTGAAAATGCTGTGTGAGGTTTTTGTAATCCTTTTTGGACTTAAACTTTGTAACCCTTTGCTAGGGTGTGAAAGAGGGGTATATATAGGAGTGGGAGGTGGAGTGGGAGGTGAGACGACTTATCCAGTAAGTCGCAATACACCGGGACCCCAGATCATGGCTTCTGCAAGCTAGCCAAAAAGGTGATGAAATAGAGCTTTGACTGATGTGCGTGTCTCAAACTGGAGGACACGAGCCAAACCAATCTCCACATGGGTCAATGGTCAAGCTTTGACTGTTGACCAATTGACCCACACGCGCTGGTTCTAGACAAGCAATTTCATCGCATCCTGCTGGGGGAAAGATAACAAAACCCCGTAGGAGATTGAATCGCATCCTTTGGCAAACAAATCAAGGATTAGGGACATTTCCATTGCAAGAGATTTCATCACATCCTTCAGGAAACAAAATCATGGATTAGGGAGATTTCTTCGCATCCGCTGACCGACGATAACAATAGATCGCAGGAGATGTCATCGCATCCTTCAGCAAACAAATCAAGAGGAAGGGAGATTTTCATTGCCTCCACTAACAAATGAGAACAACACTGTAGGAGATTCAATCGCATCCTTCGGGAAACAAAATCGTGGATTAGGGAGATTTCTTTGCATCTGCTAATCAATGAGAACAATACCGTAGAAGATTGCATCGCATCTTTCTGGAAAAAAATCATGGATTAGGGAGATTTGTTCACATCCGCTAACCAACGAGAGCAAAATTGCATGAGATGTCATCGCATCCTTTGGCAAACCAATCGAGGATTAGGGAGATTTCTATTGCCTCCCCTAATCAACGAAAACAAAAGACCGCAGGAGATTTCATCACATCCTTCGGTAAACAACTCGCAGGATGGCAACCATTCGGGCAAAACTGCCACAACTTGGCTACCTTCCTGCTTTCAACATTTGATATAAACAATATGTAAAGATGTATACTATATGAATGCACAAACTGAAAATGCAGACCCTAGCTAGGGGTAGCTCCTAAGAGGACAACAATGCCTAAGGACTATGACTGAGACCCATTACTTTACTGCCTTTTGCCTCTAAGATGCGCACCCAAATAGGTAGATGTTTGAGAGGGCTGGCGTGCCCCAGTTGACATTTAGTAGTGACATTGGGCCTACGTGCCCTTCTTTGATGCTTGGGCAGATGTGCCCAATAGATCTGCTTTGCTTGGCCTTGGGCCGACGTGCCCTTGCCGTTCACAAGATTCCACAGCTTGTGGATTACAAATGCTGGAGTGGCAATGTAAAAATTGCATTTTCTAGTTTATCGATCCTCTTTTGACAATGTCCAAAAGAATGCATAAACCATCCTCTAATGTCCAATTTGCATTGACAAGCGAACTGAGTCGACAAACAGACATGCGCACATGCGCAAACTCACCTAGCTTGAATAAAAAGGAAGAAGAGCCCCCGGATGCAACACGGACTCTTGGACACATGGAAAATAATGCAATTTTAGGCATTATTGAGCCAAAACTCAAATATCCCCTAGACGGATGAAACTGATGCTTGCATAAGGTCAAATAGATGTACAATGACCCGTAAGAACAAATAGAATTGAGAAAAGCATCTCGATGTGACAATGGATTGACAAACTGGAAAAATGTCACAAAGAGGACATAAGACACAAATGATGACTCGTATAGGCCCGGACGGAAACCGACACCCCCGCACAGTCACATTAGGCCCACATGACCTGCACTGCATAACAAAACTTGGCAAAAGCCCCTAGAACGGATTTTGAGGCACCAAAACCTTGATTTGAACTTGAAATAGAAAATGATAAGTTGGAGGCAGTAGCTGACTGCTTCTAACTGTTGTTGGAGTTGAAGAAGCGCCCAGGTTTGAGACCAACGCACATCACTTTGAACAAACGCACATGAACCTCAAACTAGTGTGCGTGACTACAAGTCTGCTGCAGCTTCTCACACCAGACTTCGCTAAACTTAAAATAAGCTGTGAGCCATTTAAGCCTTGCAAGCATTTTGTTCTATAAGGCTTTTGCTCAACTTTGAAATTGAAGTAGTAGTTTGAAATAAGATTGAAAGACGAAGGGTTTTCCCCCTTCTGAATAGATAAACTTGACTTCTTCTCGACCACAGCGACGCACCAAAGCCTTGGATCAATTTGATAGATTGTGACTAAGTCTCAAAGAGAGACTACCTACGTATCCCACATTCTGGGGAATTAGTTTGAATGTAGTTTAGGCCAAGGTTACTCTCGAGTGTTTTACCTCACCTTTTACGCTCTAACTTTTGCCTAGTACCGTCCATTTGGGTTTTCGGTCTAGCGAGCTTTTGGCTGTTGCCTATTTATTTTTGCCTAGACTGCCTTCATAGGTTTTTGATCTAGCAGGCTGCTCTAACTTTTGCTTGGAACTGCCCACCTTTGGGGTTTTCAGCCAAACAAGATTCTCTCAGGGAAAGGTAGCTTTGAATCGATCCATGTTGACCAAGGTATTGAATTTGTTACCGTCGAGGTTGATGATCTTTGGCCGCAGCCCTAGGTAAAATGGCTTTGATAATGCAGGGTTCAAAGCGCTTCGGCTAAAACTCCTTGCTCCGAGCCATGTTACACTTTCTAATATGTGCTTGGCAGAATGCTGCTGCTACTGCTGCTGCTTTAAGCATGGTACGAGGCCTAGAGCCTTCCAAGTTTCTACTTTTTATGATTCAGTAACCAGTAGCAAGGGAATTCGATGCTTCTTTTATCTCAGGATCAACGCCAGGCGTGTCTTTGTGAGACAACGCCAAGTCATCGATAAACTTTTCGAGCCTGTCTGACCGGGCACAATGCTCCTCTGGGATAGCGTCGAACCAATTTTGAACAATTCGGAGGTCTACCTCATCTTTCAAGTTTATTGAAAATACTTCTTCTTTTAATAGGCTGAGTATGCCTTTCGTCTTCCCTTTCGGCGAGGGAACACATGTCCTTGGGAATAATCCCATCGAAATCCATCCCTTCGTCATCAGGGTCAACACAATTTATATAAAAGCCAGCAAAGTACTTAGAAACAAGAAGATAGTTCATTCAACAAGAAAGCGCCCCCCTCCCCCCCCCCCCCCCCACCGGGGTGGCCAAGTATAGAAAAAGACTCGAATTGGAAATAGAAGCTACGACATGGAGAGCCAAGAGCCACAAACTCTGACTCAAAGCAAGACTTAAATGACTTGACAGACACTGTGTCAGAATTAGACTCAGATGTGCCAATGCAGAATAGACGCGATTTGAAAATGCAACTTTTATAGCTACCCTTGGCTTCCTCACAGAGAGGTAGGATCTATAGGACATTAGGCCCAAGCAACAACACTTTGGCTTCCTCAGCTTCTTCGACCAAACCTACTCGATGCTCCCTTGAACAATGGACCCCAGCCCATTAGTCTGCTCCTTTGCTTGATCGATCAAATCATTAGTCAGTGATTTCAAGCTTTCAGCGCCATCTTTTATTCCGCAACCTATGGCCAACATTCCAACCTCGAGTTCAGACAGGATAGACACAATCAGTTTAGGTTGGTTTTGAGGGACGATATAGTGGCTAGTATTGAATATGGAGTAGCTAGGGTTGATTTGAGTGGAGGTGATAGATATTTGACCAACCAGAGGGCCAGAGTGTTGAGGAAAGGAGTTGGAGATGACATTGGCTTTAATGAGAGTGGAGCTTGAAGAGTACCATCATCAATGTTGATAGCATGCTTCAGTGGGATGACCAGGCATTTGGTGGAAGGCATAGAAGAGGTTAGGCTTGTAACCAGCAGGTAGGACCTTTGGTGGGGGAGTTAGGGTCAAAGGTTTGAGATGTGCAGATTTGATGAGTTTTTCCATCACTGTGAACAGAGGTGCCTCGACGACAGAAAAACTTCGAGGTTAGGTTCGGGCCCGGTAGCTTTGGACGTTTTGAACCTGATTGATGTTGGCGGCACGATTGGGGGAAACAGCAGCGTTGTCCCCACTTGTAGCTGCATTGGTGTAATTGCTACCGCCAAACAACATGCTACTGCTTCTAAAGTAAGCCCTCGGCTTAGCTTTCTGAGTAGTGGAAGATGAGGACTCTCCTCTTGGCAAAACTCTAGTTTGCAGCGCCTCCTCGATGGCCAAACTAGACTCAAAGAAAGTCTCAAAGTTGGTAAATGCTTGTACCAGCACAAGGTTCTTGGCATAGTCGGGTTGCAAGTTTTGGGAGATGATGCGAATCTGATGCCTCTCGCTCAGGCGTTCAGTCATTAGGGTGGCCTTGCCCCTCCATCTCTTGATAAAATTAGCAAAGGACTCATTTGCTTCCATTTTTGTAGACTCCAACTCTTGAGTAGTCATTTTGAGTTGAGAGTTGTAGCTATACTGCGCGATGAAGGCTACTCCAATATCCTCCCAAGTTCTTCTTTTGGAGATGTCAAGAGATAGAAACCATTGAAAAGCCAGGCCAGAGAGTGTTTGAGGGAACATCTAGGCCATCGCGTCAGCCTCGATGCCAAGCAGCTTCATAGCAATATGATAACCCAACAGATGAGCCTTCGGGTCATTGATCCCATAGAATTTGGAGAAGTCTGGCATTTTAAACCTCTCAGGGAGCCTTGCATTAGGATAGAGGCAAAGCCGGTCCATGTCCAAGCCGCCAGCCTCTAGTTTTTCAGATTTGGAGAAAGTCTCCTCGAGCTTGGCCATCTGGCTATCAGAACAGCCATTTCAGGATTTTGAACAGGTCCACCACCCATAAGATTTGGGTTTGGGACAAGCACACAAGCCTCCCTAGGTAAGCATTGCACAATGAGGCACCCTTCACGGTTTGGATTCGAAACCAAAACAGGCTCCACCTAGATGTCCTCATCCTCTGAGTTTTTGCCTTCCTCTTCGGGTGCTTGCGGAAGTCGAGTAGTGATCAGATCATTCAAACAAGCGATGGTAGCATCAGTCTAAGTTGCCCTTTGCTGCATAGTAATGAGACTATTTTGAAGATTCGTGAGCACGGCTTCAAGACTGAGCAGTTGGTCTACCATCATAGGTTTTTTAGAGGAGCTTGCAGAAGATGTTGAAGATGGGGAAGCCGGCGGCGTGGCTTTTTGCAATATCGATGGCGAACCTAACTATAGGGCGGCCAACAATGATCCTGTAGGAGCATCCATTGCAAGTGACTGGGAATCTAGCCTGACAAGTCTTTGAATCAGATTCTGAAGACGTTCCCAAGCAAGTTTGGCTCTTTCTTTTGGTACTTTCTGGTTCGGTGCAATGGCTCCAAACTAGATTGTAAAGTAAGTGATAGCTCAGTGATGTTCCTGCAACAATTGTTTGCAAGGAGAATGCATTGAATCGTCCTCATTCAGTGTCATCCTAGACTCTACAACTAAAGATGAGTCTATCTCGTGATGTTCGGACACTGCCAGAATCCTCAGAATTCTTTTCGAGGGTGTATCCTTGTTTGAATCGACTAACACAAAGAGAAGTCAAAATAGTCTAAGCCTTTGACTATTCCGTTCTCAAAATTTCAACTTTTAGAGTCAGAATAACTCGGTGTAGATGACGTGATACCTTAACCAGGGTGGCGTCAGAGACTTCGTGCCTGCCGGGGCGGTGTAAGTGATTAGCACTTAACCTGGGTGGTGTAAGTACCATGGCATTCTCTCCGTTGTTCCTTGTTTTCTATTTGAAACCTCGATCGGGCATTAGACAAGGACTTAGAAAGTCTTGATGTCCCAAAGTCTCGTTGATCTAAGGACTTTGAAAATTGATAACATGCACTATCAAGATGCACGGCTCTTCATCTGGTCATGGCAACGTCCCAATGAGCATAAGACAGACTCGCAAAAGACACAACCTAGAAGCTGCCCTAAACATGCTCCGACGCAGAACGATATGTATGTATAGTGCATGTGATAGGAAAAGCAGTAACACGAAGACAATGTATGGGGCTTAGATGCATGTAATCTTACCCTGTAGGTACCTATCTTAGTTTGAAGAGTTCTAATTTTTTGTATATAGAAAGCCCGATTTTGGTTTGAGGGGATTCCATGGACGAAAGGCAAGATATACCTCCTGCTGCCCGCGTAACCGCAGAGCAACACTCAAATGGTAGAATGACTTATCATCGTCGAAGGTTGTTGGGCATTCGGGGTCCCCGGGCTCCGATAAACCTTGCCGGCTTGCCAAAACGCTCCAACGCGGCTATCCAACTTTGATGCAAATGAGGATGCTAAAGAAATTGATTAACGGAACAGAAACGCAAATTCACAAATGCCTTTTCAAATTTGGTTCGCTTTATTTAATCCATACTTTGAGGAAACTACACAAGAGAACAATCGAAAAAGTCCCAGTCGGGATGGCCGGACACGAAGGTCCTGTTAAATCACCAATCCTTTCTTTAGCAGTGCGAAGCTCACTATTTTGACAGACTTTTGTGGGATTGTTCTTAAGTGTCTTAAAATCCAAGTATAGACCAGTATTGATTTGATCCCCAGCAGAGTCGCCACTGTGGGCAACATGCCCTAAGAAAATGTAAGGCGGATTGAGGAGCGTTGTGCAGACAAGCACACAATTCAAAGTCGCCACTTGGGTTTAAAGGTCCGACACCTAAGGAACCGAACTTGAAATGCTTTCTACGCTGTTTGATTTGAAAAAGTGAAGGCACCAGTCCGTCATAACCATATCTGGGTTTGGGAGCCAGGTTACGAGAGGGGAAGAGTTTTAAGGCACCCCTCTTGCCCACTTCGAAGATCGGTCTTTATTTGAGTATTTGCAATTCTGTTTGATTAATCAATTCTTTAGCTATTTAAGGGAAAAGGAATAGTTTAATGGGGATTGAAGCTGTAACACATTTGCAGGATGTGATTGATGGCATGGATGAAAAAGAACTAAATGAGATAAAGGCCAGATTCTGTTTAGCAGAGCAAACCCAATGCACTGTTTTGAATTGACGTGCACAAGAAAGAATCTACATGCACCAATCCAGTTCACGCAGATCACTACATGTGATTCCAACCTATGCGCACGCATCCCACACTGGCACGCATGAGTTTGCTTTGCATGTAGGGAGGTAATCCTAAACAAGCACAGAGAGGACCAGAACACATGGTACAAAGGACCATGGGTATAAAAATAATAGGAACAGTGACACATGAAGTGTAACAACTCCGATTTTTAGTAAATAAAAATCTCATTTTTTATTCAAATTCTTTAATTTCTCTTGGATGGCTTTATAATTTTCTTGTTAACTCTAATAATACGTCATATTTAGATTATATTTTTTGGCTAGTACAATTAGCTTCTAACCAATTAGTTGGAGAAACCTAACTACCAAACCATTTAGTTACCTTTTAACCATTACCCATTGGACGATAAATGTTAGGGAAATCTTTATCCATTAGACAATAGAAAACCTAGATTTTCTACCAAAAGTACTTAATAGATTTTGTTAAAGTACCCATATATAGTTATATATGGTTATATATACATGCCTAAAGGACATATGGTATTATTCTAGTGTATATCATACCTCACCCTTTTATCCATTATTCAATAACCACTAGGGAAATTATTACCCATTGGATAATAGTATTAGTCTTGCCAACAAGTACTAAGGTTATTTAATTAAATCATTTCTAGATTTCCCGTGTGATGATATACTTATATATATATATATGTGTGTGTGTGTGTGTGTGTGTGTGTGTGTACCTAGTAGATTTAATACCCTAGATTTCCGAAGTACATAATCTAATTTTATAATAAGAACATGTGCCAATTTGGACTATTTTAATAAATGATTTTGATCTTATAATTTTTATTGGATATTGGGAAATCTACCTAGATTGCATAGTACTTATTTATACGTATATATATATACTTGGACATATATATATAAATATTACAAAGTACACATGTGCATATTAGGTTATTTTAATAGGTTATTACGACTTGAAAATCTAGTAGATCTCATAGTACCTATGTACTTTTATATATACTTGATCATACTCATATATATATATATATATATTGTACAAGAGAGAGAGAGAGAGAGAGAGAGAGAGATGGCCGAGAGAGAGAGGAGAGGAAAAGAGAGGGAGATTTGGTTGTACCTCAACTTGATCTTCCATTGTACTTTGACTTGATTTCAATCCATGGTTATTCAATTCTTCAAGCAAAATCTATCTCTCATTGTCCTTATTTGTACAAATACCAATTTAAAACCTTGTACAATCCTCCTTTCCTCCACCAATCTTTCCATAATCCAATCCAAAGTACTAAATCTAGCCATGCAAGCCTAGAACTAGGTCTTGATCTTTTAAAGAAAGCATGACAAGTTGAATAAAAAAATGAGATATGGAGAGGGAGAGAGATTCGGGTGAGAGGGAGAGAGGGAGGAGCCTTGGCCTATAAATAGCAAGCCATTCCAAGCTTAAACTCACACCTTCACTCCTTACTCCAACTTCTCTCTAGAATTTCTAAGCTTCTTTTGTTCCAAAGTTCAAGTTTCCTGAGTTTTCTTAAAGTTCTTGACAGCTACCACCAAACCACCTCCAAAAACCACCCCTAGATCTTTAAAGTAGCCTAGTTTAGTTAGCAAAGTTGTTTCTAGGAAGAGAAAATCCATCTCTCTTCCTTTCGAAGCAAACCGGAGCCGTTACGCCACCAATTCGCAAAATCGACCAACCGCCAAGAAGTAAGGTAGAACCCCTTGTCCCCTAACTCTACGTATAGAACCGTATGTTAGGAAGTAGAATGTATGGAGGTATTCCCGAACAGATACATTTAGTGGCCGAACACGTGAAGTTTGGGAGCATGTGGTAAGTACGACTGGAGTTATCGCCGAGCAGTGTGGTGAACGGCGATATGGATCAACAATATGGGAAGTCATTAATCCATGCAGTCTGTTCGGCTGATAAGGACAAAAGACATGAGAAGTCATTTGTCCAAATATCAATAATGAGGACCAATTACGTGTGAAGTGACTGGTCTAAACCGTCTGTTCGGCCATGAAATAGCCGAACATGGAAAGAGCTCCAATCAAGAGTAGGAGCAGAGGGAATACTCTGGAAGATTCCAGAATAGTTATGTCCCATAAGGGAATAAGATCCCGAGAATATAGGATCTGAGAAAGATACCCAATGAGAATGGGATGTTCAGCCAGTAATGGAAAAGAATCCTAAAAGGACTCTTTTCTATTAAATTGATAAAGGAAACGAGAATCCTTGTTATCCTGGGTTTCCTATACGAGTTGGGAGTCCTATGGAAATAGGGATGCTTGGGCAACAAGCATACACAAATCTATAAATATGAGGTAAACCTAGAGGAAAAAGGTATGAAATACATTGCATTCTTATTGTTTTCCTACTGATAATTAGGGTTTGATTGCTGGTACGTGATACTAACTAAGGCATCGGAGGGCCTTTGCCACGAGAGGCAAAGGTGCACTCACCCCCTGTCTATTTTGCAGATTAGGGTTCAGACGACGAATTAGGGTTACGGTGAAGGCGCACGAATAAGCCGTTGCAATCCAAGGTGATCTGAAGCATCAATTGTTTTCATCCCCCTACAATTGGCGCCGTCTGTGGGAAACGAACAAACTTATCTGAAAAAATAATCATGATGGAAGAAGATCCAGTTACTCCGTTTAGTCCCAAGGACCAGTTGGGTGGGGAAAGCTATAAATCCCCACCAGGTGCTCCGAGAAAGCCCACTGGTAGACATGACTGAGATAACTCCAAAGAAAAAGGAGACAAACTGCTACTGGCTCCACGAGAAGGAGTAGGTCTTATCGAAGAGAAGAGTCAGTTACCCGTTCAAAGAGTATACACAATGGTGACGACGATGTCCTTGATAAAAAGAGAAGAGAAATCGAGGAGTATGCTTGTTTAGTTAGAAAAAGAGAGTACGAGATATGGGAGTTGCAGCAGGTACGAGAACACCCAGAAGATTCTGGACTTTCTCGAAGGAATTCCCAGAAGGATGGACGGATTGTTGTAGTCCATAAGCAGGCTCATTCACATGGTAGAAGGAGCAGGAGTCCTAATAAAGGGCGTTATGAAGCTTCTCCACGAAAAATGAGAAGAAGAAGTAAAAGCCGAACACCCGAGAGAGGGTCTTCTTCACAAAAAAGGAGGAGTAGAGACCGAAGTTCTACCCCCGAAGAGGAAAAAACTAGGAAACACCATCGAGATAGGTACGAGAGACCTGATGCTGATTGGGTCAAGGCTATGGCCCACAAATCAAAGGAGCTAGAGGATGGGACAGTGACCGCCCGAGAAGCAGCACACAAGGCCTTAAGTAATATTGCAGCCCCTTTACAAAAAGGCTACAAGAGGCTAGGTTGCCGAGCAGAGTGAAGCATGGTGCGTTCGTACTTTACGAGACAAATACGGATCCCGTGGCTCACATACAGCATTATCAACAGGCTATGTTTATGCATGAAGGGGATGATGCCATCTTATGCAAGATGTTCCCCTCCAGCCTTGGCAAGGTGGCTTTATCCTGGTTTCATAAACTGGCCCCACGATCCATACGAGGATGGAGGCAGTTGGCCGAGGAATTCACTGTTCGGTTCTTGACAAGCAGAAAAGCCCCAAAGACCTTTGAAAGTCTTTCCACCATGAAACAGGAGGAAAATGAACAGATCAGGGACTATGCAAAGAAGTACTGGGAAACTTTCAACGAGATTGAAAGCTGCAGTGAGGAGTATGCAATTGCCACCTTCAAGACTGGTTTGCCTGTTCGGGGAGAGCTGCGTTGCTCGTTGAATAAACATCCGGTAGCCACACCGGCCAAATTGACGGAACGGATAGAGCAACACGCCAGAATGGAGGATGACATACTCCGTGAAGATGGCAGGATGGTTGCCGAACAGCCGAAGGCACCTGCCAAAAAAGTGGATAAGCAAGAGCCTAAGACTTATAGCGAGAGAAGGGAGTATGGGCAGGCTAAGAAAGAGCCGTACAAGGATGAGCAAGCTCCTAACCCTAAATCCTTCTTTTCTACCACTACAGTTTGGAAGGAGCCTCCAATTTATAGGGTTCTTTATCGAATAAAGAATCAGCCATATTTTAAATGGCCACCAAGTCTAGGCAGAGACAAAGATGCAAAACGTGCTACGAATCAGCACTGCAGTTACCATAAAGATTGGGGCCATATGACCGAGGATTGTGAGATGTACAAGAGGCACCTTGATGATTTGGTCTCTCGGGGCTATCTCAAGGAGTTTATCCAGGAGGATCCAAAGGAGAAAGGGAAAGCTATGGAGCTGGGTTATGAACAAAACCCTAAAGGCGTAATCCATATGATACATGGGTTGGCATCACCTTATACCAGGAATGAGGTTAGGCTGTTGCAAAGGCAAGTTAAACACGATCAGCATGTGATGCGATTGGGAAACAAGAGAGGGCGAGAGAATGATGTGTGCAATGAGAGCATAGCATTCACTGATGATGACATGGGGGAGGTCCAAATTCCCCACAACGATGCATTGGTCGTAACCCTACGAGTTGGGGAATATGACATCAAGAGAATTCTAGTGGACTCAGGGAGTTGTACAGAGGTGTTGTACTACGATGCGTTCAAGAAGCTGGGACTGGCCCAAACAGACTAAGAGCAGTCTACAACACCTCTCATTGGGTTCGGTGCAGGAGCAGTCTGGCCTTTTGAAAAGGTAACATTACCTGTTCGGGCTGGATCAGTGGTGTTGAGAACAGATTTCCTAGTAGTCGATGTCCCTTCTTCCTATAACGCGATTATAGGGAGGACATGGTTGCACAAGATGAGAGCAGTCTCCTCGACTTATCACCAGATGGTGAAGTTCCCATGATCGAATGGGGTTGAGGTACTTAGAGGCAACCAGAAAGTGGCCCAACAGTGTTTGATTTCCATCATCAAAACAGCCCTAAAGGTCCACCATGTTCATATGTTAGAAGTACCAGATCAACCAACTATTGAGGATGTTGGAAGAAGTCCGGCTGAAAAAGTGGTTGAAGGCTTGAAGAAGATTCAGATCAACGAGATTGATCCTGAAAGATATTTCTTAATTGGGGAATCGCTGCCAGCGGACGAAAAGGCTGAATTAATAAAATTTCTGAAGAAATACATTGATGTATTTGCATGGGTGCCAGAGGAAATGCCCGGGGTGGATGCGAGTGTGATCTGTCACCATTTAAACGTTGATCCTCAGCATAAGCCGATCATTCAGAAAAAGAGGAGGGCAGCCGTGCAGCATGTTGATGCAGTAATAGAAGAGGTCGATCGTTTACTCTAGGCTAAAACGATACGCGAAGTCTACTACCCCGAATGGTTATCCAACACCATTGTTGTGAAGAAAAAGAATGGGAATTGGCGTGTTTGCGTAGACTTCACAGACTTAAACAAAGCGTGCCCAAAGGATAGTTTTCCTCTTCCAAGAATTGACCAGTTGGTTGATGCAACCGCTGGTTACGAACGAATGAGTTTTCTTGATGCATATCGAGAATATCATCAGATTGCTATGTTTGGACCTGATCAAGAGAAGACTTTGTTTATTATGCCACGAGGGTTGTACTGCTATAGTGTTATGCCGTTTGGGCTAAAAAATGCTGGGGCAACATACTAAAGACTTGCAACCATCATGTTCAAGAAGTTGCTTGGAAAAACTATGGAGGTTTACATAGATGATATGGTGGTAAAGAGTCAAGACAAAAGAGGGCATACAGCTGATTTGAATGAAGCTTTTGAAGTCTTGAGGAAGTACAAACTGAAACTCAATGCCTCGAAATGTGCGTTTGGAGTTGGTTCAGGAAAATTCCTGGGCCATTTGGTGACCATGAGAGGGATTGAGGCTAACCCTGATCAAATTGCAGCCCTACAGAAGCTACAGAGTCCCAAAACCACTAAGGAAGTCCAAAGGTTGACTGGAATGGCTGCAGCACTTAATAGGTTCATCAGCAGGTCAAGTGATAAGTGCAAACCCTTTTTTCAGTTACTGAAAAAGAGGGAGGGATTTGAATGGGGAGCAGAATGTGAGCAAACCTTCCAGGACCTGAAAAAATACCTGGCTGAACCACCACTTTTGTCAACTCTACAGCCATGTGAGTCTTTAATTTTGTACTTAGCTATTTTCGACCATGCAGTAAGTGCAGTCCTGTTAAGCGATTTAGGGATCGAACAAATCCCTATTTATTATGTTAGCAAGACATTGCTGAATGCAGAGACGAGATATCTGCCCTTAGAAAAACTTATCCTGGCACTTAGGACAGCCACAAGGAAACTGCCACACTATTTCCAAAGCCACAAAGTTGTGGTTTACACTGAATTTCCATTAAAATCATTGCTACGAAAGGCAGACTTCTCGGGAAGGATCTCAACATGGTCCGTTGAGTTTAGCCAGTACGATCTCGAATATCAGCCACCACTACAAGAAAAATTGCATTGGGTGACGAATGAAAATCATCGCAAATTGTATGTTTTTCATCACAAATAATATAGGTGACGAAAAAAAATTTGTCGACTAAAGGTTGTCGAGGATTCCTACCTGGTGACAAACTCTATTTTTCGTCATCTATAATGCCTTTTGGTGACGAAAAATTTCGTCACGGAAAAATGACTTGGTGACGAAATTTTCTTCGTCACCTATTGTGCTTTTTTGATGACAAAAAATTTCGTCACAAATTATTCCCTTTGGCTCGTCAAAGGTGACCCATCGGTGACGAAATTTTTCGTCGCAAAAGACATTCTTATATGTGAAAAAAATCTCACTTTCTTGCTCCTGCGGGGTTTCGAACCCAAGTCTCCTAAGTTTTGCACGCAAGCTTTAACCAACTGCACCACACAAACTTTTCAGCATATATTTGAAATATCTAATATATAACACATACATTGAACATTAAAATATATTTTGAACGGCATTTTGAACTATTAAGCATTAAAATTAGCAATTTTAATAAACATGAAAGTCGTAGCTCTTTATGTTATTGTTCAAACCCAATTTAAATTATCTCAATCGGAGTTCTGAGCAAAGAGTTATGCCCAAAATATATTTGCTGACAAAGCGTAATTCATAAATTTCGTCACCAAAGGATAAATTTTTCGTCACTGAAAACGTAAAAAGAAGACGAAAATATTTTTCATCGCCAAATTGGTTCATTTGGCGACAAAATATTTTTTCCGTCACCGAATAGTTATCTTTGGCGACAAAAAATAATTTGGTCTCCTTTTTTACTCTTTTGGCGACGAAAATTTTATTTCGTCACCAAATAGGTGTCTTTGGTGACAAAAATATCTTTTTCGTCGCTAAATAGTTATAATTGGTGACAAAATAATTTTGTCAAAGTAGTTATCAAAACAGTGACGAATTTATTTTTTTGTCGCCAAATATACTCATTTAGCGACGAAATTAAATTTTGTCGCCTCTTTTTCGTCACTAAACATACTTTTTCTTGTAGTGCACGCACAGCAATTAAAGGCCAAGTGTTGGCTGATTTTGTGGCAGAGTTTTCTCCCACTGTAGCTCCCCTACCTCCGACGAGAAAGGAACAGGTGACTAAAACATCATCCATGAAGGATCAACCCGTAGCCGAAGAGGATCCCATGGAATGGAAGCTATTCATTGATGGATCAGCATGTAATACTGGTGCAGGAATTGGGATTGTTCTTTTTCGTCCTGAAGGAGTGCTGATTGAACTGTCTGTTAGGCTTGGATTCAGTGCATCGAATAATGTAGCTGAGTATGAGGCACTCTTGGCTGGATTCAGGAGTGCAAAGACCCTAAAAGCAGAACGTGTTAGGGTGTATTGTGATTCACAGCTTGTGGTGAATCAGTTGTCCGGCGAATATGAAACTCGAAATGAAAAGATGGTGGCCTACGTACAGGCAGCCAAGGACTTGCTTGATACCTTCGAAAGGGTATATATTGAGCAGATAAGTTCTGGATAGAATGCACATGCAGACTCATTAGCTTGGTTGGCTGCAGCTGTACCAACTGAGTTCAAAAGAAAGGTGGCAGTGGAATATCTGAACGAGCCGAGCATTGAGAGGAGTGTAGACTTGGTCTTGGACGTAAACCAAGGACCAAGTTGGATGGACCCAATCATGGAGTTCTTACGAGACGAGATACTCCCTTCTGACAACAAGGAGGCCCACAAGATAAGGGTCAAATCTGCTAGGTTTTGGCTGTCTCCAGAGGGTAAGTTATACAGGAAATCTTTTACAGGCCCATATTTACTATGTGTACATCCTGAGATGGTACAAAAGTTCCTTCATGAAATCCATGAGGGAACATGTGGGAGCCATGCTGGAGGCAGATCTATTGCCCACCGAGCAATTACCCAAGGCTACTGGTGGCCACACATTCAAGAAGATGCAAAGGTGTATGTGAAGATTTGTGAGAAGTGACAAAAATTCTCACCAATGATTCAAACACCCGCCAAGGATCTGGTGCCTTTGACAAGTCCCTGGCCGTTTGCTCAATGGGGGATGGATATCGTGGGTCCACTACACAAAGCAATTGGGAATCGAAAATTCCTGCTTGTAGCAACTGACTATTTTACAAAGTGGATTGAGGCAGAACCACTGGCCAAAATCACTGAACCTATGATAGAAAGGTTCGTGTGGAAAAGCATCATCACTCGCTTTGGGTTCCCTTACTCATTGATTACAGACAATGGATCCCAATTTCAGAAGAAATTCAAGGCTTTTTGTGCCCAGTACGGAATACGAAATTATTATTCCACCCCAGCCTACCCTCAGAGTAATGGGCAAGCAGAGGTGTCTAACAAAACTATCCTTGATGGGATCAGGAAAAGGCTAGACAAAGCCAACGGGAAATGGCCTAATGAGCTACCGTTAGTTTTGTGGGCTCACCGAACAGCGCCGAGGAGGTCTACGGGAGAGACCCCCTATTCATTGGCATTTGGAACAGAGGCTGTCATACCTCTAGAAGTGGGTCTGCCGACCAACAGGACCGTTTTGGTTGAAAGTGGAAGCAATGACAGAGCCCTTGAAATCGAGCTTGATCTCGCCAAGGAGAGGAGAGAAAAAGCCTTGGTCCATCTGGCTTCTTACCAAGAACAGCTGATGAAAAGCTATAACAAACACGTTCATCCTCGAGAATTTGGTGTTGGGGACCTCGTACTTCGAAAAGTGCTCGGCAACACCAAGGTGGCCAACGAAGGCAAGCTGGGGGCCAATTGGGAGGGCCCGTATCAAGTAATTGAGATTGTAGGCATAGAAGCCTATAGATTGGCATATTTGGATGGTAATCCAATTCCAAGGCCTTGGAATGTTCATAATCTACGAAAGTTCTTTGTTTAGAAGCATTTAATTCTGTTTTAGATTTGCACTACGTGATTGTGTGGGAATTACAAATATAATTCCCTTGTTCTAGTTTTGATATTTTAGCTGCAAGGGGTACGAATAACGCCCTCTTGAGTTTTATAGATTATGAATAAAATCAATTTTTTGCAGTATAAATATTGCGTTCTTGATATTTGTTTTTCAAATACGAACTCCAGGCTTGGTCCCCCTCATTCGTATTGGGGAGCAGGGAACAGGCATCTATACACTAAGTACGTGACACTTAACAAGTACGAAACATTTGTATGAAATTTAAGTACTTGACACTTAACAAGTACGAAACACTTGTATGAAATTTAAGTACGTGACACTTAACAAGTATGAAAACACTTGTATAGAACTTAAAAGTACGAGACACTTGTAAAAGTTTAAATATAAAGTAATTGGCTTTGCTTAAAATAGTTGAGTACGTGAAACTTAACAACGTCTGTTGCAACTATTTTTTACGTTCAGTACGTGACACTTAAAAGTATGAATACACTTATACATCTTTTTAAAGTACGTGACACTTAAACAAATATGAAAACATTTGTATGTTTGATCTTAAGTACGTAAGACTTAGGAAACAAATTGTATGATTTTGTTAAAAGTACAAGTATGAAATAACTTGTAAACAGTACGAGACATTGAGAAGCAAATAATTTTAAGTACGGGAAACTTAGAATCAATACAAGCAATCATGTTTGTAAATTCTGCTAAAGTACGAAACACTTATGCAAACATATGATGATCAAAATACAAAATATTTTGATTAAACTAAATTGCATCCGAACAGATGCTCCAAAACGAGGGGAGCCGAGCAAATGTATAAAGTTATGCCACAGAGGGCCGAATACCTATATTACCGAAAGTATTACCAAACTAAAGAGCAAGTACTGGTACCATGCAGGGTAGAGAAGCTATGGTCATGCAGGACCAGCCAGATGATTTAAATCAAACAAAGAAACACAAAAAACTACCTGCTTGCTATTTCAATCCAGGTTCTGAATCTCTGGAGGGACATCCGCCCTAGCTAAAACATCAGCAGCAGCAGCAGTTTGTTCCTCTGGGACGACAATCTCAGTAGTCACTTCTCGAACATATGATTGTTCAACATCATTTTGTGATTCTACCTGTATTTCTTCATCAAGGTCTGCAAAGTCGTCAATCTGTTGATCAACATCATCAGTTGGAGTTGTAACTTGGTGGCTTGGTAGATCGTTCTCAACCCATAGGGGAGAATCCTCAGCAACTCCTACCTTTGTAAGGCACGCCTCCCAGCAAGCAGCCTAGATCTCATCTTGAATGATCGGCATCTGCTCTACATAGCTAGCCGTTGTAGCGTCGAAGCCTTTCTGATATCCATCTTCAAATGCAGCCTTTTTGGTTTGCTCTATCTCAACCAAAGCATGGTTGAGGCTGTCTTCAGCAGTTCCAAGCTTGTCTTTTACTTCTTCGAAGTCAACTTTGGCTTTATCTCTCTCTCTCTCTAGTCTAGTGATGGTACGGAGCAGCCTTGTGTTGTTGTTCAAAAGCGAGATCCTTTCATTATCAGCATCCTGGAACTTTTGGCCCAGTGTGACCATTTTTTGAATGAACTGGCAAAACACCGAACAGTAAGTGACGGGTGTAGCAATACATGATATGTGGTATACGAAATATACATAAGGACTTATATGGAAAGACCAAGTCACATTACCTTAATACCACTGACGAGTCCATTGGAAACAAGCCGCTCAGGAGCGGCTTCAGACTCCTTCTGCATGTCAACATGAAGCAGCAGACTTTGTGCAAGGGCAAGTGCTATTTCCGAAGAGCTGGCACTATCCCCAATGTGAACAGGCCGATCACCCCTAATGAGATTGGGGGTCTAGCTTTGAGGAAGCACTTGAGTGCCCGATGAAGGGGGTTGCTGGACTAAGGTAGTGGCTTGGGAGGGGGCGTCTCCAGTTTCTTCGCTCCTGGGACGTTTGTCCCGATGAGCGTTAGCTGCCTCAAGGGAACTATTGTGTCCCCGAGGAGAAGAAGAAGATCGTGTTGATCACCCACAGGTGCGACGAGATTGTGGGGGGGGGGGGGGGGGGGGGCGCCAGTCGAGGCTGCCCTACGGTTAGCACCCCGTCCCCGAGAAGAGACGGTGAGAAGGGTGCTGAGGTTAAGAGGCTGACGAGCCATAGTATCAAGATTGGGAGGAGATGGAGTGTAACCTGATGAAGAAGATTGGCTAGTAATACGACTTGAGGAAGGACGTTCGGGCTGTTGATGAGGAGCAGTTAGACTATGAGTGGACCTATGGAGTCTTAAGCGTGGTAATGGAACTCCTTCTGAAATGGGAATTTCTCCAAGTTGACCAGCAATGGTAACACCAACTTGAAGTCTTGAAATACGTGGTTGAGGAGCAGTTGATGTGGAGGTAGAAGCAGCACAGTTTCTTGGATGAGCAAGTCTTCTGTCAATGACCCCTCTGTATGAAGGGTCGTAACTTAGCAGTACGTCGGCGTTCTGGCCCCGACCTGCTGTTCGGGTACCAACCTCGCCTGTATACTTTAGGACCTTGTTAATGTCCTCTGTTTGGATGTTGCTCGGTACACGTCTGGGACGATGGTTAGCGTTTTCAACTGCAAGATCCGAATTGCAAAAACAAAGTTAGAACATAAGAAGCTATGAGAAAGCAGCAAACGAAGAATTGCAAAAAGATAAAAGCAAGAGCATACGTGGATAGCCCCATATGTGGGGGCAATGGAGCCCCAGCACCTGGCCATCTTCCCCTAAAGGCTCGAATGCTCCGGTTACATAGAGGAAGTCGATCTCGTGGTCACGAGCAGAATCTGGCAGATTTAGTACAAAACGTTTGTCTGCCCTCCTAACCTTGAAGTAGTAAGTATTGTACTCGGGGTTTAGTACTATACTGTACCACCATTGGATATCCCAGATTCCTAATTGGGTCCCTAGAATCCCATTTAGGGCTATAGTCCCCATTATCAGTCTGAAAACGTTCGTTGAAACTTGCATGGGTAAGACGATACCAGTTTAAAATCTGGCAAAGTAATGGATGTAGGGGGAAACGGACCCCGCCCTCAACAATAGCTACAATTGGGATGCACATCCTGTCCCAAGAGCTAGCATCTCTATCTGCTCCTAATGGAGCGAGTTCAAGCCCTACATTTTCAGGAATGTTGTATTTTTCTCTAAATGCCGCCATAGTAGCGGGGTATCACAAAGCTTCCTAAACTTACTGGGTCTAGGAGGGTTATCATTATCATCTGCCATGGATATATTCGAAAGAGAGAGTAAAACTCGAAATAGGTACGATTGAAACCCTAGAAAACAACCCACAAATTTGAGAATAAAGATCTCAGATGGGATCTAATGGAATGGAGGGGAAGTCTTAGTAGGAAAATCTAAGCAGAAGAAATGGAGTAAGAACGAGGATCTTACAAGAAAACAGTAACGATTCCCTAGAATGCAATTGAATTTGCAGATGGCGGCGATGGCGAAAAGTTCAGAGAGAGAAAGACTGAGAGCTTGAGTTTTTTGAGCAAAAAAAACCAAAAGAAGTGCTTTTAGGGGTTTAAAGGCAAGAGATGGAGACGAAACGTCTCCTCTTACGCCGTTGCAATTTAAAATAACAGAAAGCAAAGTCCGTTCTGACGCCGTTTCAAAGAACGTCAGTTCGAAATTAATGATGGGCATACGAAACGTGCCACGTGGAGTCATTTCCCCGAAGTGGTATAATGACGGAGGCGCCAAAAGGCATCAATGAAATAGTAAAATTATAACTGCACGGGATCAGAAGAGTCTGGTCTAATTAAAATTTTGTTTCTGAGCTTCATACATTGCCCCCGAACAGTGGTAAATAGATGAAGCTGGGGAGCAATTGTAGGGAGGTATTTCCGAACAGATACATTTAGTGGCCGAACACGTGAAGTTTGGGAGCATGTGGTAAGTACGACTGGAGTTATCGCCGGGCAGTGTGGTGAACGGCGATATGGATCAAAAATATGGGAAGTCATTAATCCATGCAGTCTGTTCGGCTGATATGGACAAAAGACATGAGAAGTCATTTGTCCAAATATAAATAATGAGGACCAGTTACGTGTGAAGTGACTGGTCTAAATCGTCTGTTTGGCCATGAAATAGCCGAACATGGAAAGAGCTCCAATCAAGAGCAAGAGCAGAGGGAATACTCTGGAAGATTCTAGAATAGTTATGTCCCGTAAGGGAATAAGATCCCGAGAATATAGGATCTGAGAAAGATACCCAATGAGAATGGGATGTTCAGCCAGTAATGGAAAAGAATCCTAAAAGGACTCTTTTCTATTAAACTGATAAAGGAAACGAGAATCCTTGATATCCTGGGTTTCCTATACGAGTTGGGAGTCCTATGGAAACAGGGATACTTGGGCAACAAGCATACACAAATCTATAAATATGAGGTAAACCTAGAGGAAAAAGGTACGAAATACATTGCATTCTTATTGCTTTCGTACTGATAATTAGGGTTTGATTACTGGTACGTGATACTAACTAAGGCATCGGAGGGCCACGAGAGGCAAAGGTGCACTCACCCCCTGTCCATTTTGCAGATTAGAGTTCAGATAACGAATTAGGGTTACGGTGAAGGGGCACGAATAAGCCGTTGCAATCCAAGGTGATCCGAAGCATCAATTGTTTTCATCCCCTACATAGAATGTCCCTACTCTTTAGTTCAAAGTATAACTTGAAATATTTTTAAGTAGATAAGGTTATCTATCGTTTATTACGTTTAGAATGTATAACGATTAACAAACTCGTTTTGCTAATGGTGGTATGAACGTGTTGAATAATGAACTTTTACTTCAATAAACATGTGTTGTTTTGAACTTTCCACAAAAGAGGAAAGAATGGATTTTTGAAAGATAGAAACTTATCGCTTGTTTAGAAGTATTCGTATTTTGATTCTTTAGGATGGTTATGAGCATGCATACATGAATTGCTTGTATTACTTGTGGTATAATATTGAGTTGGATGATCTTGTTAGTTTAAGATTACAATGAATGATTTATGATTACATGTGAAGTCCTGCCGCGGAGTCGATGCATGAAAACGAGACACTGAAATCAAGAAAGTAGAAACATGACACCTAGGGTGTGGTTAATGAAAAGGCGTGTTTTGAAAAGGTGAAATGTTTTGGAAACCGCAATGTGGCCGAACGAGGTAGCCCATTGTGTGGTGTGTGTTTTGTGTGCCAATGGGAACCCGGGACGGCAGAACCATTGTGAGGATACTCGGGAGACCGGAACGGCAGAACCGAGGTTAGGTGTCTAACTTGGTTATCCGCCGAGAGAAGCCAATGCAAAGTGTGCCAATGGGAATCCGGTGCGGCGGAACCATTGTGAGGATACTCGGGAGACCGAAACGGTGGAACCGAGGTTGGGTGTGTAAAAACGATTTCGGAAATGATGATGTGGTATATGAGAAATGGAAAATGGTGACACGGTCTACGACGAGTCACGTAGGAGAAACTCAAAGAATCTTGGACACCAACGCTAGTTGAATATTGAGTGTGAACGTATCATTGTTAACCGTTTTGTTATGTATGCATGATCTATGTGAAAATCGTTAATTTTATGATCTATTGTTCATAAGTTAAGGGTTAGTAGGTAAGGATTATCCTATTAAGCGTTGTAGCTCATGGTGTTACCTTTTTGGTGACCCTGACATTTTATATTGGTGGCGATGCCGGTATAATGTGTTAGACCTCATAGATGAACAGGGTGAGCTGTATACATTGGAGGCCTTCAGAGCCGAGGAGCTTGCTAGGATGGAAGAGCAGGCGGATCAGTAGTTAGGAACCCTAGTTCTCTCCCTTGTTGAAAAAGTACTCTTGCAAAACTTTGTGATGTAATCATGTGCCAGACTCACTTTTTTTTTGTAATAGAATGTCTACGTACCCAAAATTTGGGGGCGTTACAACTTGGGATTAGAGCTTTAGGTTCAAAACCTCGGCCATGGGTAGAATGGGTAGAACCATAAGATAGTTTGACCGTTGCATAAACGTGAATTGAGTTTAAGTTTACCGTCCCAAATTGGGTGGAATTCTGACAAAATAATCTTCGGATTGAAACAAGGTGTTGGAAATTGGCAGTATGACCGAACTGGGAATTCCCGAACAATTGGATGATGACTTAAATCAAGGATCGAATGTGGAACTTAGAAACTCGAAAGTTTTCTTAACGTTAGTAAACCTTTGCCCTAAAATGTTACTAATTGAGGTTAAACTTTTCCTTGTAGATGAACCAACCAAATCTCTATCAAGCCAACCTGCTAGCTGAAGCTCACCATCTTGCAAGTACCTTAAGGTCAATGACGAACCAACTAGTGGGAGATCCTTACTTTCCATATGCCTTTCCCTACACTCATGACTACTACCAAGAGCATGGCACCATCATACTTCCCGAGGAAGAGGATGATGCCGAAGCAGTACTCGTCCTAGTCCAAATAGCACCCCCCAATGATGTGGAATTTCTAATTAATGAGAACAACGCCGAAGCAGCCCCCGCTCTAGTTCCAATAGCACCCCCCGATAACATGATTGAGGAAGTTGAGGAGGATCCCGAGGAAGAAGATCCCGAAGAAGAAGATCCCGAGGAGTTCCACGACCCACCAATAAACGAAGCAGACTGGCAGCACTTAATGTTAATGCCAAATCTAGACTTACCATCCGATGACGAGGAGATTGAGATTTTAGAGGAGGATCTAGAGTGGGTTATGCCCTACTTCATGGACATACTCGCTAACTCGGGAGATGTGCCTCCACTACCCTTCGAGACCGACATAGGCGCATATAGGGTCGAATTTGCGGATATCTTTTAGACGAATTTGGAAAGCTTAGCAAGTGGTTGGATCTTTTGTTGTAATCAAAATGAAGTAGGAAGCTTAGGCTAGTAGGCTATCCTTGTTGTACTTGTTATTCTATAATGAAAATCATGCATTTTCTTTTGACATATGATCACTGTTTATATGTGTACTTGTATTTATCTGTGTGCAATCCACCATTAAGTCTAATATATAATTTTCTTTATTGATATAGATGTCGAACCTGCCACGAGGAGGATGCCCACCCTTTGCACCACGAGTCTTGACCAACTATCGGTCCTTGCTAGCACCAGAGTACACCGAACCAACCTTTCCCTCCGAGGATGACATGGAGCTCTATGAAGTCCCAATCACTTGGGAAATGCCCCCACCAGTTGCAAATCCCGAGCCCCTTCCACCTACCCAGGTCCCTGCACCACCTGTGCAGAATTTCGAGCAACCATTTGGCCCTGCACCATCTGTGCAGAACTACGAGCAACCATTCGACTATCTCATGTCTGAGTTGGAGACTTCAGTGTTGAATCTCTCCCAGTATTACCTAGGAACACTGGAGGAACCACCCGTCCTAACTATGGATGAGAGGCTCGCACAAGAACGTGAGCGTCTTCTTAGAGAAGAAAACGCTGCCGAGAAGAGCTACAAGATGTGGCTAAGAGAAGTCTTTGGAATCAGTCCACCCTAGAGTGTTGTGGCCACGGAGTAGAATAAGGCTTTGTAAGCCATAAGATTGTGTAGTAAGAGCATGTAGGATCGTCTCAACTTGTATTAGGAAATCTTGTTTTAAGTCTACTTGCCTTATAGTAGAACTCTATGCTTGTGATTGTAATGTCCTGCTTATCTATGAAAAGTTTGCCTTGTTTTGTTTAAAAGTACTGTTGCATATTATATAATCTATTGCGTTAACTTTTAGAAAGGCATACCTTTTGCGAAAGGAAAATTGTTCAGATAGACTAAAACTCCCCCTTTCAATTTTTACTCATAGATGGTGAACCGATGCAGTGGACTAGGATATGATAACGGTGAATCCTCTAACCCTAACCCCGACCTAGCTCAAATCATGCAAGTGCTCATAACAGCCTTAAATGCCAACTGCCGAAACCAAAACCACGATGAGGAACCTATGACCCGAACTCGAGCGATGAACGAATTTTGCAAACATCGACCTCCGACCTTCAAAGGAGATACCAACCCCACCGTGGTTGAAACATGGTTGAAAGAAGTCAAGGTGATCCTAGACACCATGGAGATTACCCGAAATGGAGATCGTGTAGCCTTAGCCACGTACCAACTGAAAGGAGAAGCCCGCTATTGGTGGGATCTGATGGAGGCAACCCACACCATAGCCACTATGACGTTTGCCGAGTTTGAAACCCTATTCCTCAAGAAATACTTTCCTACACCTCTTCGCCTAGCCAAGGAGCAGGAATTTATGAACTTGAAACAAGCGACAATGATCGTTACCCAATATGCGGCCAAATTTGAGGAGCTATCTCATTACGCCCCAACTACTATGGCAACCGAAGACAAAAAGGCAAGAAGATTCGAGTGGGGGCTGACTACTGCTGGAAGTGCCGTGGTGGCACAAGCCTTTACCACCTATACTAGTGTTGTAGAGTGTGCTCTCCGGTAGGAAAGTGAAGAGGCTGACTTCAAAACCCGGTGGAAGAAGGCAACCAGCAATACTGGCGAATCAATCCGAACTCTACTTACCAACAACAACCGCGGACCCTACCCTACCAAACCCTTTACTCCATCTCAAAGCAACCAATCTTGGAAGACTGCTACATTAGGACGTGGCGAACTGCAGCAGGGCGGAAGAAACATAGCAACAATTCAGTACTTCAACTGTCAAGCTATGGGCCACTACAAGCGAGAATGCTCCCAACCCTAGAGGGAAAGGAATGGGAACTCTGGAGGATAGAAAACTCAATAACCAGGACAGAACGGATTTGGGAAGCAGAACCCTAGAGGCCCATCGCAGCAGCTGAATGGGTAAAACAAAGGAAAATAGCCCATAGGAGCACAGCAGAATACCGGAGGGTGCATCTTCACGCTACAGACAGAGGAGCAGGATCCCTCTGTGATCTAAGGTACGCTACTATTATATAGTACCTGCGTACAAACATTGTTTGACTCTGGAGCATCGCATTCGTTTATATCTTCTGCCTGCGAAACTGCTCTAGCACTAGAAACAAAACCCCTAAGTATGAGTACGAAAGTCAAATCGCCGTTGGGGGGGAGTATAGCTGTTAATTTAGTGTGTAGAGGGTGCGAGATAGAAATAACCAACCTACGTCTGACCTGCAACCTCAGAGTGATTGACATAGCAGATTTCGACGTAATCCTTAGAATGGATTCGCTATCAGCTCACTGTGCGGTCATAGACTGCCATCAGAAGACGGTGACGGCTCATACCTCTGAAGGAACTCGTTTTCGATTTAAGGGGGATAGACAAACGGCAAGTTCAACGACGAAGAGATCCAGGTGGTAGAATCAACTATTTGGATGGCTAGCTAGTCTCCAAATGGAAGAAACCGATCGGATGGAATTGGAATTACCACACATCGTTTGCAAGTATGCGGATGTTTTTCCTGAAGAACTTCCAGGTTTACCACCTCAAAGAGAGATAGACTTCTCTATAGAACTCCAACCGGGAACAGCACCAATCTCCATGGCATCGTATAGAATGGCCCCTGCAGAACTAAAGGAGCTCAAGACCCAATTGTAGGAGTTGTTAGACAAAGGATTCATTAGACCAAGTACATCACCGTGGGGAGCACCTGTATTGTTTGTGAAGAAGAAAGAAGGAACACTGCGATTGTGTATCGACTATCGAAAGTTAAACCAAGTCACAGTCAAGAATCGATATCTGTTGCCTAGAATCGATGACCTGTTTGATCAATTAAGAGGAGCAACTTGCTTTTCTAAAATTGATCTCCGATCAGGCTACCATCAGTTGAGGATTCAGGAGGAGGATATTGCCAAGACAGCCTTTTGCACCAGATACAGACACTACGAGTTTGTAGTGATGCCGTTTGGACTGACCAACACTCCGGCAGTATTCATGGGTCTCATGAACAAGATTTTCCAACCCTACTTAGACAAATTTGTAGTGGTGTTCATTGACGACATCTTGATATACTTCACCAATAAGGAGGAGCATGAGGAACACCTTCGGATAGTGCTACAATTACTCCAAGATAGTCAACTCTACGCCAAGGCAAGCAAGTGCGAGTTTTGGCTAGAAGTGGTTAAGTTCTTGGGGCACATAGTATCCAAGGAAGGAATAGCGGTAGACGAAAGTAAAGTTGAAGCAGTGCTGAATTGGAAACAACCAACCTCAGTATTCGAAATCAGAAGCTTCCTAGGATTGGCTGGATACTATCGAAGATTTATACCAGACTTCTCCATTCTTGCCAAACCAATGACTAGGCTAACATAGAAAGGAGTGAAGCTGGATTGGAATGAAGCCTGTGAGAAATCCTTTCAAGAGTTGAAGAAGAGACTGACCAGTGCACCGATACTCATCATTCCCGAGCGGGGTGTAGATTATACGATTTACTGTGATGCATCAAGAGATGGTTTGGGATGCGTACTGATGCAGAACGAGAAGGTCGTAGCCTACGGATCCCGACAACTTTGACCGCACGAGAGGAATTATCCCACGCATGACCTAGAATTGGCTGCAGTAGTATTCGCCTTGAAAACCTGGCTTTACTATCTGTGGGGAGAACAATTCAAAGTTTTCACCGACCATAAGAGCCTCAAATACCTTTTCATTCAGAAGGAGTTGAACCTGAGGCAGCGTCGATGGATGGAATACTTGGAAGACTACAAGTTTACACTTCAATATCACCTGGGCAAAGTCAATGTGGTAGCTAATGCTCTAAGCCGAAAGGATAAGACACGGAAGGTCAAGACAGCTATTAAGGAATGGGAGATGGTAGACACCCTCAACGAGTTCAACCTACAACCATCGTCAGAAAACGGGAACGCTCGATTGTACGCTCTAGTTGCGGAACCGGCACTTCACCGGGAAATCTTACTAGCCCAAACATTCGAGCAGAATTGCGAGTTCATCCCGTATCGAATCCGAGAAGGAAAGGCGCTACCAGGATGGACAATCGATGTAACGCCCTTAAATTCTGGGTACGTTAATAAGACTTTTATTTATAAAACCAAATGGAGTCTGGCTCATTATTACAACAAAACTCCCACAAGAGTTCAATAATTACACAAATGAAGAGGGTTCTATGGTTCCTAACTACAGCTCCACCTACTCCTCCATCCTAGTCAGCTCTTTAGCTCCAAAAGCCTCCAAGGTGTATTGTTCATCTTGATCATCTACAAGGTCTGGCACATTATACCGGCGTCGCCACCAATATAATATGTTAGGGTCACCAAAAGGTAACACCGTGAGCAACAAAAACTCAGCAGAACAATCCCATACCCACTAACCCAGAACTTACAAACAATAGGTCATAGATATAGCACAAAAACTCATGATTGTAACATAACTCATGTATAATGAATAACGATGACACATCCACATTCACTATCTTCCTAGCGTTGGTGTCCATGACTTTCTGAGTTTCTCCTACGCAACTCCTCGTAGACTGTGTCAACATTTTATCCACATTTTCATAACCATATCACATTTTCAAAATTGTTTTTAACACACCCAACCTCGGTTCCGCCATTCCGGTCTCCCGAATATCCTCACAATGGTTCCGCCGTCCCGGGTTCCGATTGGCACACAATTGCATTGGCTCCTCTCCGCGGATAACCAAGCCATTCCTCACCATGGTTCTGCCGTTCTGGATTCCCATGGGAACGCACACAACCTCACAATGGTTCCGTTGATACGGATTTCCATTGGAACACACACAACCTCACAATGGTTCCGCTTTTCCCGGATTCCCATTGGAACACACACAAACTCACAATGGTTCCGCTTTTCTCGGATTCCCATTGGAACACACACAAAACACACACCACACAATGGGCTACCACGTCCGGCCACATTGCGGTTTCCAAAACATTTCACTCATTTCAAAACATGCCTTTTCATTAACAATACCATAGGTGTCATGTTTTTACTTTCTTGATTCCGTGTCCTGTTCTCATGCATAGACTCCGCGGTAGGACTTTTTCACAATAGTAAACTTAACTCATTCATTGAAATCTTGAAACTCAACTAGCAAGATCATCCAATTCTGTATTAGTAAACATGCTCATAACCATCCTAATGATCAAAATACGAATACTTCCAAACAAGCGATAAGTTTCTATCTTTCGAAAACCGTCCTTTCTTCTTTTGTGGAAACTTCTAAATAACATATGTTTATTGAGGTAAAAGTTCCTTATTCAACACATTCATACCATCATTAGCAAAACGAATTAGTTTACCATCTTGCCTTCTAAACATAATAATCGATAGATAACCCTATCTACTTAAAAATACCTCAAGTTATACTTGGAACGAAAGAGTAAAGACATCCTATTTTTCAACATACGATTCTACACTATATTTGGGTTTAGTGGACAAGGGACTCTACCTTACTTCTTGGTGGTAGGGCGGCTACGGAAAGTACGTCGGTGATCGAGCGGAGTAACTTCCTACGGAATGCTTATGGTAGCTTCGAAAGAGAAAGGTTTCTCTTGAAACTAGATCTTGACTACTACTACCACTACTTTTGGATCGAGAGGGTGGTCAGGTGGCAGTTTAGTGGCGGCTTAGGACGAGTTTCTTGAAGAACTTCAAGAAAAAGAAGAACTAAGCAAGAACAAAGGAAGAATACAAGTTTTTTCTGGAGAGAGAAGTTGCTAGGTGAAGGTGTGAGTTGAATGCTTGGACAAGGGTCCTATTTATAGCCAAATTTTTCTCTCTCTCTCTCTTCCCATGGCTGGCCCCTCTCTCTCTCTCTATATCTTGGATTTTCTCTTTTTTTATTCAACTTGTCAAGCTTTCTTTGAAAGATCAAGGCCTAGTTCTAGGCTTGCATGGCTAAATTTTGGTACTTTGGATTTGATTTTGGAAGATTTGCTGGAGGAAAGGAGGGATTATACAAGATTTGGTGTTTAAACAAACATAAAAGGACAGTGGGAGATAGATTTGCTAAGAAAGTAAATAACCACACATATGGAAAAGATCATGAAAGATCAATGTCAAGGTACAACCAAATTTTTCTTTCTGTTCCTTCCTCTCTCTCTCTCTCTCTCTCTCTCTCTCTCTCTCTCTCCTTTTCTCTCCTTTTCTCTCTCTCTCACCTAGTACAAGTACATATATATATATATATATATAAATAAGTTCAAGTACACAAATATATATATTAGTATGTACTATGCAATCTATGAAGATTTCCAAATCCAAATAAAAAATTATAAGATCAAAATTCCCTATTAAAATAATCCAATTTAGCACATGACTCCCATTAAAATAATAACCTAGTGTACCTAGGAAATCTGAGGACAATATATAAAGTACATACATATACGTATATAAGTATGGCTAAGGGTACAAAGTACTAGATTTCCAAATCCAATATTCCATTAAAGAATTCCAATTAGGCATATGTAGAATTAAATAAATAGATTATGTACCTTGCCAAATCTAAGGCCTAATATACTATGATATATATGTGTACTTATACCCCACATTTAAATATGGGAGTGGTACCAACTATCCAATTAAATAAAAGGCTAGGATTCTCCTATTAAAATAATCATAAAGTACTAGTACTATAATATTACTAGAAGCACTTAGAATCTAGGATTTAGATTTTTTCAATATTTTAATGCACAAAATCACATGGGAAATCCAAAACTTGATTATTTAATAAAAACCTTGTACCTTGTTGGAAGATTAGTGCTATTATCCAATGGATACCAATTCCCCTAGTAGTTATTATCCAATGGGCAATAGTTTCTCTAGCGGTTAATAACCAATGGATAACGGGGGGGAAATGATATCTAATAAAAAATGCATATTTGTCCTTTGCACATGTGAATATACATCAATATATTACTATATCCTTGTTGTTATCAAATATTCTAATGGAAGGCTTATTGTTTAATGGATAAAAATTACCCTAACATTTATTGCCCAATGGGTAATGGTCCAAAGGGTTCCACTAGGGTTTGAAAGGTTCAAAGAGGTTCAAAAGGCTCAACTAGGGTTAGGAGAAAGTAGCTAAATGAATTGATAGTTAGGTCCCTCTAACTAATTAATTAGAATCTAACTATACTTGCCAAGTAGAATCTCTAGCCAAGAAATATTTGTTTAAAAGGCTAAAATTCAAATTATGACGGATTTTTAGGAATAAAAAAGGATTTCAAAAGCAATCCAAGTAATTAAAAATAAAAATTCAAATTTTTAACGAAATTTTTACTTACTAAAAATTAGGGTTGTTACAATCTATCCCTCTTAAAAAAGGGATTTCAAAAGCAATCCAAGTAATTAAAAATAAAAATTCAAATTTTTAACGAAATTTTTACTTATTAAAAATTAGGCTTGTTACAATCTATCCCTCTTAAAACAATTTCGTCCCCGAAATTGTTGCGGGAGACATAATTGCCATATTGGTCTTTGAATCATCATCTATCCCCTCAAAAATAGGAGTAGGTCACATTAATCCTATTGTTAATCGAATTAAGCCTCATCACTTGCTTAACAAGACGGGGTTGGAGTCGTTTTAGCGGTCGAATAGCTTTCCTCGTTGTTGACCTTTGTTATCATTTCCCCATCGTAAATACCAACGCCAAATGCAAAACCTTTACCAAATCATCATGCGGACTTGTATTCCACAAACGTTTCCTTAGTATGTTCTTGTCGAATCAACATACTTCCCCACTTAACAATATTAAACCCATTTCTAAAACAAGGAAACAACGGATCGTTTGGGCAGATTCACTCCATCATCGAAAAGCGTAAGTACTCTATCATTATCCGGGAAAAATCGAACATCAGCCAATAAGCCGTACGATACAAACTCGGATAATGTTCGCAAAGGCACTGAAAGAAGCTATGCAGTCCAGGGAAACTAAGACTTTGGCATTGTCAACTTTTGGCGGTAATTTCAGAGGTTCGGCTGCTTCCAATTGGAGACTAGCTAGCCATCCAAACAGTTGATTATGCCACATGGATTTCCTCGTCATCGAGCTCACCGTCTGTCTATCCTCCTTAAATTAGAAACGAGTCCCTTCGGGGGTATACGCAGTCACCATATTCTGATGACAGTCTATGACCGCTCGATGTGCTGATAGTCAGTCCATCCCTGGGATTACGTTGAAATCTGCCATGTTGATTATTCTAAGATCGCAGGTCAAACGTAGGTTGGCTATTTCTAGTTCGCACCCTTTTCACACTAGACTAACAGCTATACCCCTCCCAAGCTGTGACATTACTTTCATACTCGTACTTAGGGGTTCTGTTTCCAGTGCTAGAGCAGTTACGCAGGCAGTGGATGTAATTGAATGCGATGCACCAGAGTCTAACAAGGCTTATACGCAGGTACTATATAATAGTAGCGTACCTTGGATCACAGAGGGATCCTGCTCTTGTTCCTCAGTCTGTAGTGCAAAGATACGCCCTCCATCACCTTGTTGTGTTCCCATGGGCTGCTTTCCCTTGTTTTGCTGCTGTAATGGGCCTCCAGGGTTTTACTTCCCATAACTAGCCTGTTCTGGTGGTTGAGTTCTCTGGTTTCCAAAGCTCCCATCCCTCCTCCTTTGAGGCTGCGAGCAGTTGCGCCTAATGTGGCCCATATCCTGACAGTTGTAGCACTGAACTGTAACTTGTCTTGACTTCCCCTCTGCGGTTCGCCATGTCCTGGTGTAGCAGTCTCCCATGGTTGATTGCTTTGAGTCGGATTAAAAGGTTTATGAGGGTAGGGTCTACGGTTATTGTTGGGCGGTTGGGTTCGGATCGGTCCGCCAACATTACCTGTTGCCTTCCTCCATTGGGTTTTGAAGTCAGTCTCCTCACTCTCTAGCCGGAGTGCACACTTCACGACTTCGGCATAGGTGGTAAAAGCTTGAGCCACCACAGCCTTTCGAGCAGTGGTTAACCCCCACTTGAATCTCCTAGCCTTCTTGTCCTCGGTTGGTATGGAGGTTAGGGCGTAACGGGATAGTTCCTCAAATTTGGCCGCGTATTAGGTAACAGTCATTGTTCCATGTTTCAGATTCAGGAACTCTTGTTCCTTGGCTAGGCGAAGAGGCGTGGGAAAATATTTGTAGAGGAACAGAGTCTCAAACTCGGCAAATGTCATGGTGGCTATGACATGGGTTGCCTCCATCAGATCCCACCAATAGCGGGCTTCTCCCTTCAATTGGTATGTGGCCAAGGCCACCCGATCTCCGTCTTGGGTAATCCCTAAAGTTCTGAGGATCATCTTGACCTCATTCAGCCAAGTCTCAGCTACGATGGGATTGGTGTCTCCATGAAATGTAGGGGGTCGGCGTTTGCAAAACTCGTTCATTGCTTGAGTTTGGGTCATGGGTCCGTCGTTATGGTTTTGGTTTTGGCGGTTAGCATTCAAAGCGGTTATAAATGCTTGCATGATCTGGACTAGGTCTGTGTTAGCATTAGCGCTAAGGGGTTCTCTGTTTTCGTATCCTAATCCGCTACATCGGTTCACCATCTACGAGGGGAAATTGAAAAGGGGTTTTAGTCTACTTAAACAACTTTTCTTTTTGCAAAAGGTGTTTCTTTCAAAAGTCGAAAGTAGTTTATCGAATAGTATGCAACATTACTCTTAATATAAGCAAAATTTTCCATAGATAAGCAGAAAGATACAATCATAGGCATTGAGTTCTACTACAATGGCAAGTAGGGACACAAGGATAAGCCCGTATGTGAATAGTGACTAAATACTAAATGTATCCTACAAGGACAAGTAGTAAACCAAATAAGGCTTTTATTAATAACATAGGAATAGTACAGCATGGGAGATTCTTAAACAGACAGAAATGATCCTAGTTTCCGACATCCTACATCCCGAAGGGTTACAATTGCTCCTTGGTCGGCCTAAGATATATGCCTAATTGTCGTCCTCTGCTTTTGGGGTCTCGTCCTCCTCGAGATTCCTTTCACCTAACCGGTTTTCCTCCTCGGTCACCTCATTGGCGTCCTTATCGCCATCGACTTCTTCTTCCTTAACTCCAACCTCAAAGTTCTCCATCGGGGGTAAGGTACCAAAGAACTCATGGAAGGCATACAGGATTGGGAACATTTCAGGAAACCAAGGGTCCTCTTCTACAGGAATAGGGGTATTCTGCTGCACCCTCATGAAATCTCATTTTTCGGCGAGTATAGCAACAATGAAGTCAGGATTCACCAATAGTTGAGTTGTCATAGCTTCTATGGCGTCCTTGAGTTAGCGAGCTCCAACCAATAGGTTAACTAGGTGGTTCATCTACAAGGAAAAGGTTTAAACCTCAATTAGTAACGTTTTATGACAGAGTAACACTTAAGAAGATAGAATCTAAGTTCCACTTCCGATCCTTGATTTAAGTCATCATCCAATTGTTCAGGAATTCCCAGCTCGGTGGTACTGCCAATTTCCACACCTTGCTTCAATCCGAAGATTGTTTTGTCAGAATTCCACCCAATTTGGGACGGTAAACTTAAACTCAATTCACATTTGTGCAATGGTCAAACTATCTCATGGTTCTACCCATTCTACCCATGGCCGAGGTTTTGAACCTAAAGCTCTGATAGCAAGTTGTAATGCCCCCAAATTCCAGGTACGTTAATAAGACTTTTATTTATAAAACCAAATGGAGTCTGGCACATTATTACAACAAAACTCCCACAAGAGTTCAATAATTACACAAATGAAGAGGGTTCTAGGGTTCCTAACTACAGCTCCACCTGCTCCTCCATCCTAGCCAGCTCCAAAAGCCTCCAAGGAGTACTGTTCATCTTGATCATCTACAAGGTCTGACACATTATACCGGCGTCGCCACCAATATAATATGTCACGGTCACCAAAATGTAACACCGTGAACTACAAAAGCTCAGCAGAACAATCTCATACCCACTAACCCATAACTTACAAACAATAGGTCATAGATATAGCACACAAACTAATGATTGTCACATAACTCATCTATAATGAATAACGATGACATATCCACATTTGCTATCTTCCTAGCGTTGGTGTCCATGACTTTCTGAGTTTCTCCTACGCGACTCCTCGTAAACCGTGTTAACATTTTATCCACATTTTCATAACCATATCAAATTTTCAAAATTGTTTTTAACACACCCAACCTCGGTTTCGCCGTTCCGATCTCCCGAGTATCCTCACAATAGTTCTGCCGTCCCGGGTTCCCATTGGCACACAATTGCATTGGCTCCTCTCCGAAGATAACCAAGCCATTCCTCACCATGGTTCCGCCGCTCCGGATTCCCATGGGAACGCACATAACCTCACAATGGTTCCGCTGATACGGATTCCCATTGGAACACACACAACCTCACAATGGTTTCGCTTTTCCCGGATTCCCATTGGAACACACAACCTCACAATGGTTCCGCTTTTCCCGGATTCCCATTGGAACACACATAAAACACACACCACACAATGGGCTACCACGCCCGGCCACATTGCGGTTTCCAAAACATTTCACCCATTTCAAAACATGCCTTTTCATTAACAATACCCTAGGTGTCATGTTTCTACTTTCTTGATTTCTGTGTCTCGTTCTCATGTATAGACTCCGCGGTAGGACTTTCTCACAATAGTAAACTTAACTCATTCATTGAAATCTTGAAACTCAACTAGCAAGATCATCCAATTCTATATTAGTAAACATGCTCATAACCATCCTAAAGATCAAAATACGAATACTTCTAAACAAACGATAAGTTTCTATTTTTTGAAAACCGTCCTTTCTTCTTTTGTGGAAAGTTCTAAACAACCTATGTTTATTGAGGTAAAAGTTCCTTATTCAACACGTTCATACCATCATTAGCAAAACGAATTAGTTTACCATCTTGCCTTCTAAACATAATAATCAATAGATAACCCTATCTACTTAAAAATACTTCAAGTTATACTTGGAACTAAAGAGTAAAGACATCCTATTTTTCAACATATGGTTCTACACTATATTTGGGTTTAGTGGACAAGGGACTCTAGCTTACTTCTTGGTGGTAGGGCGGCTACAGAAAGTACATCGGTGATCAAGCGGAGTAACTTCCTATGGAATGCTTATGGTAGCTTCGAAAGAGAAATGTTTCTCTTGAAACTGGATCTTGACTACTACTACTACTACTTTTGGATCGAGAGGGTGGTTGAGTGGCGGTTTAGTGGCGGCTTAGGACGAGTTTCTTGAAGAACTTCAAGAAAAAGAAGAACTAAGCAAGAACAAAGGAAGAATACAAGTTTTTTCTAGAGAGAGAAGTTGCTAGGTGAAGGTGTGAGTTGAATGCTTGGACAAGGGTCCTATTTATAGCCAAATTCTCTCTCTCTCTCTCTCTCTCTTCCCATGGTTGGGCCCTCTCTCTCTCTCTATATCTTGGATTTTCTCTTTTTTTATTGAACTTGTCAAGCTTTCTTTGAAAGATCAAGGCCTAGTTCTAGGCTTGCGTGGCTAGATTTTGGTACTTTGGATTTGATTTTGGAAGATTTGGTGGAGGAAAGGAGGGGTTGTACAAGATTTGGTGTTTAAACAAACATAAAAGGATAGTATGAGATAGATTTGCTAGGAAAGTAAATAACCACACATATGGAAAAGATCATGGAAGATCAATGTCAAGGTACAACCAAATCTTTCTTTCTCTTCCTTCCTCTCTCTCTCTCTCTCTCCCCCTCTCTCTCTCTCTCGGCCAACTCTCTCTCTCTTTCTCTCTCTCTCTCTCTCCTTTTCTCTCTCTCTCGGCCTCTCTCTCTCACGGCTCTCTCTCTCTCTCTCTCTCTCTCTCTCTCTCTCTCACCTAGTACAAGTACATATATATATATATACATATACAATATTGTACTTAGAGTACTATGGGATTTTAAAACTCAGATTTTCCTAATAAACAATACAATTAAACACATGTGTACATATATATATATATATATGTATATATATATATAAATAAGTTCAAGTACACAAATATATATATATATATATATATATATATATATATATATATATATATTAGTATGTACTATGCAATCTATAAAGATTTCCAAATCCAAATAAAAAATTATAAGATCAAAATTCCCTATTAAACTAATCCAATTTAGCACATGACTCCCATTAGAATAATAACCTAGTGTACCTAGGAAATCTTAGGGCAATATATAAAGTACATACATATATGTATATAAGTATGGCTAAGGGTACAAAGTACTAGATTTCCAAATCCAATATCCCATTAAAGAATTCCAATTAGGCATATGTAGAATTAAATAAATAGATTATGTACCTTGCCAAATCTATGGCCTAATATACTATGATATATATATGTGTACTTATACCCCATATTTAAATATGGGAGTGGTACCAACTATCCGATTAAATAAAAGGCCAGGATTCTCCTATTAAAATAATCATAAAGTACTAGTACTATAATATTACTAGAAGTACTTAGAATCAAGGATTTAGATTTACCCAATATTTTAATGCACAAAAATCACATGGAAAATCCAAAACTGATTATTTAATAAAAACCTTGTACCTTGTTGAAAGATTAGTGCTATTATCCAATGGATAACAATTTCCCTATAGTTATTATCGAATGGACAATAGTTTCCCTAGCGGTTAATAACCAATGGATAATGGGGGGAAATGATATCTAATAAAAAATGCATATTTGTCCTTTGCACATGTCAATATACACCAATATATTACTATATCCTTGTCCTTATCAAATATTCTAATGGAAGGCCTATTGTCAAATGGATAAAGATTACCCTAACATTTATTTTCCAATGGGTAATGGTCCAAAGGGTTCCACTAGGGTTTGAAATGTTCAAAAGGTTCAAAGAGGTTCAAAAGGCTCATCTAGGGTTAGGAGAAAGTAGCTAAATGAATTGGTAGTTAGGTCCCTCTAACTAATTGATTAGAATCTAACTATACTTGCCAAGTAGAATCTCTAGCCAAGAAATATTTTTTTTAAAGGCTAAAATTCTAATTATGACAGATTTTTAGGAATGAAAAGGGTTTTCAAAAGCAATCCAGGTAATTAAAAATAAAAATTCAAATTTTTAATGAAATTTTTACTTACTAAAAATCAGGGTTGTTACAATCAAGAAGGATAACAGCCTGAGATTCAAGGGAAAGGTATTCGTACCTAATATTGGAACCCTTCGAGAAGCTGTACTTCGAGAAGCTCACCATTCAACTTCGCAGTTCACCCTGGCGGTACAAAGATGTATCATGACCTGCGAAGAACGTACTGGTGGGAAGGAATGAAAAAGGACGTAGCCCGATTTGTATCTACCTGCTTGGTGTGTCAACAAGTCAAAGCCGAACATCAAAAACCAGGAGGAGACTTTCAACTTTTACAATTTTGACCTGGAAGTGGGAGCACATTTCAATGGATTTCTTCACTAGATTACCAAGAACCGCTAAGTCCAACACAGCTATTTGGGCGATCGTGGATCGACTCACCAAATCTGCGCATTGTCTGCCTGTCAAGATGATTGAGAACGTGGAACAACTGAGCCTATTATACATTCGAGAAATCGTACGACTACATGGAGTACCTGTCTCGATAATATCTGACAGAGACCACGTTTTGTATCACATTTTTGGAAGGGATTGCAGAAAGCTTTGGGAACAGACGTAAGGCTTAGTACAGCCTTCCACCCTCAGACAGATGGACAAATGGAGAGGACAATATAGACATTGGAGGACATGCTGAGAGCCTATGCCATAGATTTCTCTGGGAATTGGGAGCAGCACGTACCATTGGTGGAGTTTGCCTACAACAACAGCTACCAAGCAAGTATTGGGATGGCACCGTACGAAGCTCTCTATGGCCGACCCTGTCAATCCCCAGTCTGCTAGACAGATGCTGGAAAAACAAGATTGATTGGACTTGACATAGTGCGGGATACCACAGAGAAGGTCAAGACCATCCGGCAAAGGATCCAGACTGCTCAGAGCCGACAGAAGAGTTATGTGGATAATAGGAGCCGACCTTTATCCTTTGCAGTAGGAGATCATGTATTTCTGAAGATCAGACTGAAGAATGGAGTCATCAGGTTTAGGAAGAAGGGAAAACTATCCCCGCGCTATATTGGACCCTTCGACATCATAGAGAAGATCGGGAATGTTGCGTATCATATAGCCCTGCCACCACAGCTAGATAGAGTACATAACGTGTTTCACGTTTCAATGCTTCGCAAGTATCTCGCCCTACCCACCCATGTTCTCAATTGGGAAGACATCACCATCGAAGAAGACGCGACATATGAGGAAGAACCCATAGAGATTCATGACCGAAGTGAGAAGCTGATCTGGAACAAGACCATCAAATTGGTACGAGTGCTATGGAAGCACCATGGATCTGGAGAAACCACATGGGAGAGAGAAGAAACCATGAAAGCAAACTACCCTCACCTATTCGAATCCGAGCGTACACCTAATTTCGAGGACGAAATTGTTAAGGGGGATAGGTTGTAACAACTCCGATTTTTAGTAAATAAAAATCTCGATGTTTATTCAAATTCTTTAATTTCTCTTGGATGGCTTTATAATTTTCTTGTTAACTCTAATAATCCGTCATATTTAGATTATATCTATTGGCTAGTATAGTTAGCTTCTGACCAATTAGTTGGAGAAACCTAACTACCAAACCATTTAGTTACCTTTTAACCATTATCCATTGGATGATAAATGTTAGGGAAATCTTTATCCATTGGACAATAGAAAACCTAGATTTTCTACCAAAAGTACTTAATAGATTTTGTTAAAGTACCCATATATAGTTATATATGGTTATATATACATGCCTAAAGAACATATGGTATTATTCTAGTGTATATGGTACCTCACCCTTTTATCCATTAGTCAATAACCGCTAGGGAAATTATTACCCATTGGATAATAGTATTAGTCTTGCCAACAAGTACTAAGGTTATTTAATTAAATCATTTCTAGATTCACCATGTGATGATATACTTATATATATATGTGTGTGTGTGTGTACATATTAGATTTAATACCATATATTTCCTAAGTACATAATATAATTTTATAATAAGAACATGTGTCAATTTGGACTATTTTAATAAAAGATTTTGATCTTATAATTTTTTATTGGATATTGGGAATTCTACCTAGATTGCATAGTACTTATTTATATATATATACACACACACACACACACACTTGGACATATATATATAAATATTACAAAGTACACATGTGCATATTAGGCTATTTTAATAGGAAATTATGACTTGAAAATCTAGTAGATCTCATAGTACCTATATACTTTTATATATACTCGATCATACTCATATATATATATATATATATATATACACACACACATATATATTGTACAAGAGAGAGAGAGAGAGGAGGGCCGAGAGAGAGAGAGAGAAAGAAAGAGAGAGAGAGAGAGAGAGATGGCCGAGAGAGAGAGGAGAGGAAAAGAGAGGGAGATTTGGTTGTACCTCAACTTGATCTTCCATTGTACTTTGACTTGATTTCAATCCATGGTTATTCACTTCTTCATGCAAAATCTATCTCTCATTGTCCTTATTTGTACAAATACCAATTTAAAACCTTGTACATCCTCCTTTCCTCCACCAATCTTTCCATAATCCAATCCAAAGTACTAAATCTAGCCATGCAAGCCTAGAACTAGGTCTTGATCTTTCAAAGAAAGCATGACAATTTGAATAAAAAAATGAGATATGGAGAGGGAGAGAGATTCAGGTGAGAGGGAGACAGGGAGGAGCCTTGGCCTATAAATAGCAAGCCATTCCAAGCTTAAACTCACATCTTCACTCCTTGCTCCATCTTCTCTCTAGAATTTCTAAGCTTCTTTTGTTCCAAAGTTCAAGTTTCTTGAGTTTTCTTAAAGTTCTTGAGAGTTACCACCAAACCACTTCCAAAAACCACCCCTAGATCTTTAAAGTAGCCTAGTTTAGTTAGCAAAGTTGTTTCTAGGAAGAGAAAATCTATCTCTCTTCCTTTCGAAGAAAACCGGTGCCGTTACGCCGCCGATTTGCAAAATCGACCAACCGCCAAGAAGTAAGGTAGAACCCCTTGTCCCCTAACTCTACGTATAGAACCATATGTAAGGAAGTAGAATGTCCCTACTCTTTAGTTCAAAGTATAACTTAAAATATTTTTAAGTAGATAAGGTTATCTATCGTTTATTACGTTTAGAATGTATAACGGCTAACAAACTCGTTTTGCTAATGGTGGTATGAACGCGTTGAATAATGAACTTTTACTTCAATAAACATGTGTTGTTTTGAACTTTCCACAAAAGAGGAAAGAATGGATTTTTTAACGATATAAACTTATCGATTGTTTAGAAGTATTCGTATTTTGATTCTTTAGGATGGTTGTGAGCATGCATACATGAATTGCTTATATTACTTGTGGTTAATGAAAAGACATGTTTTGAAAAGATGAAGTGTTTTGAAAACCGCAATGTTGCCGGTCGTGGTAGCCCATTGTGTGGTGTGTGTTTTGTATGCCAATGGGAACCCGGGACGGCAGAACCATTGTGAGAATACTCGGGAGACCGGAACAGTAGAACCGAGGTTGGGTGTGTAGCTTGGTTATCCGCGGAGAGAAGCCAATGCAAAGTGTGCCAATGGGAACCCGGTGCGGCAGAACCATTGTGAGGATACTCGGGAGACCGAAATGGCGGAACCGAGGTTGGATGTGTAAAAACGATTTTGGAAATGATGATGTGGTATATGAGAAATGGAAAATGGTGACACGGTCTACGACGAGTCACGTAGGAGAAACTCAAAGAATCTTGGACACCAACGCTAGTTGAATATTGAGTGTGAATGTGTCATTGTTAACCGTTTTGTTATGTATGCATTGTAGGGGGATGAAAACAATTGATGCTTCGGTTCAACTGGATTGCAACGGCTTATTCGTGCCTCTTCACCGGAACCCTAGCACGACGTCTGAACCCTAATCTGCAAAATAGACAGGGGGTGAGTGCACCTTTGCCTCTCGTGGCAAAGGCCCTCCGATGCCTTTGTTAGTATCACGTACTAAGAACAAAACCCTAATTATCAGTAGGAAAGCAATAATAATGCAGTATATTGCGTACCTTTTTCCTCTAGGTTCACCTCATATATATAGACTTGTGTATGCTTGCTGCCCAAGCATTCCTGTTTTCATAGGACTCTCAAATCGTATCGGAAACCCAGGATATCAGGGATTCTCGTTTCCTTTATCAGTTAAATGGAAAAGAGTCCTTTTTAGGATTCTTTTCCTTTACTGGCCGAACATCCCATTCTCATTGGGTATCTTTCTCAAATCCTCTATTCACGGGATCTTATTCCTTAATCAGAATACCAACATTCTGGATTCTTCCAGAATGTTCCCCATGTTACAACAATTAATTTGGGGCTCTTTCCCTGTTTGGCAATCTCGTTGCCGAACAGGCTGCCTGGACCAAATGACTTCACATGTAATCTGGTCCAAGCAGTATTAAGAATGTCACTATCTGCCGAACAGCTTAGTTTCACACCATTGGCTTCACTTGCCTTTGGCCTTTAACTAGCCGAACAGACTTCATAGATCAATGACTTTCCATACTACTGATCCGTACTTCCGTTCACCATACTGCCCGGCGATGAGTCCCGTCGTATTCACCATGTGCTCCCAAACATCACGTGTTCGGCGACTAAATGTATCAGCTCGGGAATACCTCCCTACAATTGCTCCCCAGCTTCATGTATTTACCACTGTTCGGGGGCAATATATGACGCTTTAGAAACATAATTTTATACTACGACCAGATTCTTCTGATCCCATTCAGTCACAATTTCAATATCTTCATTGATGCCTTTTGGCGCCTCCGTCATTATACCATCTCGAGGCAATGACTCCACATGGCGCATATCGTACGCTTTTACATTAAATGTGAACTGACGTTTTATCTTAACGACGTCATTACGTCGTTAGCTTGATCTCTTTTTCCCGTTACTGAAAAGGTAACGGTGTGAGACGAGACGTTTCGTCTCCGTCTCTGGCATCTAAACCCCAGAAAGGGCTTATTTTGGATTTCCCCACCCAAAACTTCAAAACTCTTTCTCTCTCTAAACTTTCTGCCATTGCCGTCTTCTGCAAAACTCGATTGCATTTCCAGGGGATCATCAACATATTCTTGTAAGATCCTCGTTCTTACTTCTTTCCTTCTGTTTAGATTTTTTATCCGAGATCTTCATTCTCGATTTCGTGAGTAGTTTTCTAGGGTTTCAGTCGCGCCCTTTTTCAGTTTTTCTTCGTTCCTGAATATACCCATGGCTGACGATGGTGAGAATCCCCTGAGACCCAGCAAATTTAGGAAACTATGTGAAACCCCTTCTGCCATGGCGGCATTTAGAAGGGAGTATAACGTTCCAGAGAACGTTGGTCTCGAACTCGCCCCCCTGGGCGCAGATAGAGACGGAGGTTCCTGGGATCGAATGTGTATTCCCATTGTTGCTATCGTCAAAGGCGGAGTTCGATTTCCTCTTCATCCATTACTTCGCCAGATCCTAAACTGGTATCGTCTCACCCCCATGCAAGTATCAACAAACGTCTTTAGGTTGATAATGGGAGTAATAGCTTTAAATAGGATTCTGGGGACCCAGTTAGGAATTTGGGACATTCAGTGGTGGTACAGCATTGTACTGAACCCTGATTACAACACCTATTACTTCAAAGTTAGAAGGGCCGACAAGCGTCTCGTGCTAAACCTGCCAGACTCTGCTCGGGATCATGAAATCGATTTCCTTTACGTCACTGGAGCCTTTGAGCCACTAGGAGAGGATGGTCAAGTGGTGGGTCTCCACTGCCCCCATATATGGGGATACCCACGTATGCTTCTTATTTTTTATCTTTTGCTATTCGTTTGTTTGCTGCTTTCTCGTAGCTTTCTATTGCATCTAATTTTTGATTTGATAACTCTGATTGTGCAGCTGAAAACGTCAACAAACGTCCAAGACGAGAGCCTAGCTACGTCCGAACAGAGGACATCAACAAAATCCTCAAATATAAAGGCGAACCTGGTACTCCCACAGCTGGTCGGGGTCGTAACGCTGAGGTGCTGCTAGGATACGACCCTTCATACAGAGGAGTCATTGACAGAAGACTAGCTCATCCCAGCACCAGTGCTGCTTCTACCTCTACATCAGCTGCTCCCCAACCACGTACCTCAAGACGTCAATCCGGTGTTACCATTGCCGGTCAACTGGGAGAAATTCCCATTTCAGAAGGAGTTCCATTGCCACGTTTAAGACTTCGTAGGACCACCCAGAGTCAAACAGTCCCTCAACAGCCCGAACAGCCTTCCTCAACTCGTTTAACCAGCCAATCGTCCTCATCAGGTTATACTCCATCTCCCCCTATCTTAGAGACAATGGCACGTGAACCCCTTAATCTCAGTTCCCTCCTTACCGTTTCTTCTCGGGGACGTGGTACTGGCCGGGTGGCCTCAACTGGCGCCCCTCCCCCACGATCTCGTCGTAATAGGGGGGGATCTGCACGGTCATCATCTTCTCCTCGGGAAGTTGATACCGCTACAGAGGCCACTGACCTCCATCGAGATAAACGCCCAAGAGTCGACGATCAAGATGGTACTGCTCCCCGAGCAGTTACCGAAACTCAACATCTCATCTCTCCAACAACTGAAGTCCTTCCTCAAACTTGGACTCCTTCTTTCACTAGGGGAGATCGTCTTGTTCACGTTGGGGACAGTGCTGGTTCATCTGAGACCGCACTTGCATTAGCTCAAGGATTGCTCCTCCCAGTGGATGTGCAAAAGGAAAATGCATCCACTCCTGATCGGCTTGTTTCTACTGGGCTTGTCAGTGGTATCAAGGTATTTGTTACTTGATTTGTCTTTATAAGGTCTTTTATGTATATATCATATACCACTGAAACATGTATTGCCATACCCGTTTCTAACTCGTTGACATTTTGCCAGTTCATTCAAAAAATGGTCACTTTAGGTAAAAAGTACCAAGAAGCATATGCAGAAAGGGTGAGGCTGATGAATGACAATACCAGACTGCTCCGAACAGTTACCAGGCTGGAGAGAGAAAGAGACAAGGCCAAATCTGACTTCAACCAAACCAAGGAAAAACTTGAAGTTGCCGAAGAGAGCCTCAATCAGGCTTTATCAGAGATTGATACTGCCAAAAAAGCTGCATATGAGGATGGGTACCAGAAAGGATTTGACACCACAACTGCGAACTATGTTCAACAGATTCCTGCTCTTCAAGATCAAATTTGGATTGCTTGCTGGGAAACCTGTTTAACAAAGGTTGGCGTTGCTGAGGACTCTCCATTGTGGACTGATAATGAACTACCGAGCAGCCGGTCTGCAGCTTCCCAACAGCAAGATGTTCCTCTGGAAGATGATGTTGAGCAGCAGATCGAAGATTTTACTGGAGCAGAAGAAGACATCCCATATGGTTCCCAGGCTGTCCTGTCCCCAGCTCAAGATGCAGTCAATGAACCCATTGTGTTGGAGGAGAATCCAGTAGATGATGAGGCAAATCCCCAAGTTAATACTGATGTTCCGGAAGTCCAAAATGTGGATTGACTTTGGTAAGTTAGTTTAAACTATTTTGATGTTGGTTGCTGGTCCTGCGTGACCATAAGAATTTGGCCCTGTGTGGCTCCAATACTTTTAATACTTTGTCTAAACAGGTATTTGGCCCCCTGTGGCATTTGCTCAGCTCTATTGCGTTTATTGCATCTGTTCGGATGCAATGTTTTCATCTCAAGTATTTCGTACTATTGATTGTCTTATGCAAATTTCACATATTTTTAAGAACCAGAACAAACATACAATTTGTTCCTTAAGTCTCACGTACTTAAGAACAGATATTTATAAGTTTCACGTACTTTGAACATATACTCGTTATGTTTGTAAGCCAAGCCAATTGCTGTTTTACAAGTCTTTCAAGTGTTTGTCATACAGTCACTTGATCATAAAGGATTTCCTCAAGTTTCACATACTTAGGAACATAAGTTTCACGTACTTATAAGTCTTTTATGTGAATGACAAGCACACAAGTGTTTCATACTTGTGTTCAAGTGTATACAAGTGTTTCGTACTTGTATTAAGTTTCACGTACTGATAAATCTTTTAAGTTTCACATACTCAAAAGGTATATCCTGTATAAATCTTTTAAGTTTCACATACTCAAAAGGTATATCCTGCTCCCCAATATGAATAGGAGGAACCAAACTCGTAGTTCGTATTTAAATATCACAACAGTTATTCGAAAGAAGTGATTTTATTCATGAACCAATAATAAAAACTAGAACAGAGGAATTATATTCGTAATTCCTACACAATCACGTAGTGCAAATCCAAAACAGACTTTAATACTTCTAAATAAAAAACTTCCGTAAATTATGAACATTCCAAGGCCTCGGAATTGGATCACCATCCAGATCTGCCAATCTATAGGCTCCTATGCCCACAACCTCGGTTACTTTGTACGGGCCTTCCCAATTGGCCCCCAACTTTCCTTCGTTAGCCACCTTGGTGTTGCCGAGCACTTTTCGTAGCACAAGGTCCCCAACACCAAATTCCCTAGGATAGACATGTTTGTTGTAGCTTTTCATTAGCTGTTCTTGGTAAGAAGCAAGATGTACCAAGGCCCTTTCTCTCTTCTCCTCGGCAAGATCAAGCTCGATTTCAAGGGCCCTATCATTGCCTCCACTTTCAACCAAAGCTGTTCTGTTGGTCGGCAGACCCACCTCCAGAGGTATGACAGCCTCTGTTCCAAATGCCAACGAATAGGGGGTCTCTCCCGTAGACCTCCTAGGCGTTGTTCGGTGAGCCCACAAAACCAATGGCAACTCATCAGGCCATTTTCCTTTTGCTTTGTCAAGTCGTTTCTTGATCCCATCAAGGATAGTTTTGTTAGAAGCCTCCGCTTGCCCATTACTCTGAGGGTAGGCAGGGGTGGAATAATAGTTTCGTATTCCATACTGAGCACAAAAAGTCTTGAATTTCTTCTGAAATTGGGATCCATTGTCTGTAATCAATGAATAAGGGACCCCAAAACGAGTGATGATGCTTTTCCACACGAACCTTTCTATCATAGGTTCAGTGATTTTGGCCAATGGTTCTGCCTCAATCCACTTCGTAAAATAATCAGTTGCTACAAGCAGGAATTTTCGATTCCCAGTTGCTTTGTGTAATGGACCCACGATATCCATTCCCCATTGGGCAAAAGGCCAGGGACTCGTCAAAGGCACCAGATCCTCGGCAGGTGTTCGAATCATTGGTGAGAATTTCTGACACTTCTCACAAATCTTTACATAAACTTTTGCATCTTCTTGCATGTGTGGCCACCAGTAGCCTTGAGTAATTGCTCGGTGAGCAATGGATCTCCCTCCAGCATGGCTCCCACATGTTCCCTCGTGGATCTCATGAAGGAACTTCTGTACCATCTCAGGATGTACGCATAGCAAATAAGGACCTGTAAAGGATTTCCTGTACAACTTACCCTCTGGGGACAGCCAAAACCTAGCAGATTTGACTCTTATCTTGTGGGCCTCTTTTTTATCAGAAGGGAGTATCTCGTCTCGTAAGAACTCTATTATTGGGTCCATCCAACTTGGTCCTTGGTTCACGTCCAAGACCAAGTCCACATTCCCCCCAATGCTCGGCTCATTTAGGTATTCTACTGCCACCCTTCTTTTAAACTCTGTTGGTACTGCTGCAGCCAACCAGGCTAGAGAATCTGCATGAGCGTTCTGTTCAGAACTTATTTGCTCAATATACACTCTTTCGAAGGTATCAAGCAAGTCTTTGGCTGCCTGCACGTAGGCCACCATCTTTTCGTTCCGAGTTTCGTACTCGCCGGACAGCTGATTCACAACAAGCTGGGAATCACAATACACCCTGACCCGTTCTGCTTTAAGGGTCTTCGCACTTCTCAATCCTGCCAAGAGTGCTTCATATTCAGCCACATTGTTCGATGCACTGAATCCAAGCCGAACAGAGAGTTCAATTAGAACTCCTTCAGGTGGAAAGAGGACAACTCCAATTCCAGAACCGGTATTGCATGCCGATCCATCAACGAATAACTTCCATTCTTTGGGATCCTGTTCGGCGACGGGTTGATCCATGAAAGATGATATTTTAGCCGCTTGTTCCTTTCTCGTAGGAGGCAAGGGAGCAACAGTAGGAGAAAACTCTGCTACAAAATCAGCCAACACTTGGCCTTTAATTGCTGTGCGCGGCTGATATTCGAGATCATACTGACTTAACTCCACGGACCACGTCGAGATCCTACCCGAGAAATCTGCCTTTCGAAGCAGTGATTTTAATGGATACTCAGTATAAACCACAACCTTATGGCTTTGGAAGTAGTGTGGCAATTTCCTGGTTGCTGTCCTAAGTGCCAGGACAAGTTTTTCTAATGGCAGATATCTCGTTTCTGCATCCAACAATGTCTTGCTAACATAATAAATGGGGATTTGCTCGATCCCCAAATCCCTCAATAAGACTGCACTAACTGCGTGCTCGGAAATAGCTAAATACAGAATTAAGGACTCACCTGGCTGTGGAGTTGACAATAATGGGGGTTCGGCCAAGTACTTCTTCAGGTCTTGGAAGGCCTGCTCACATTCTGCTCCCCATTCAAATCCCTCCCTCTTTTTCAGTAACTGAAAAAAGGGTCTGCACTTGTCACTTGACCTGCTGATGAATCTGTTTAGTGCTGCCGCCATTCCAGTCAGCCTCTGGACTTCCTTGGTAGTTTTGGGACTTTGTAATTTCTGCAAAGCATCGATTTGCTCGGGATTTGCCTCTATCCCCCTCATGGTTACCAAATGGCCCAGGAACTTTCCTGAACCAACTCCAAACGCACACTTCGAGGTGTTGAGTTTCAACTTGTATTTTCTTAAGATTTCGAAGACTTCTTTTAAATCAGTAATATGCCCTCCTTTTTCTTGACTTTTTACAACCATATCGTCAATGTAAACTTCTAAAGTTTTCCCAATGAGATCTTTGAACATGATGGTCGCTAGTCTTTGGTATGTGGCCCCAGCATTTTTCAGCCCAAACGGCATGACATTGTAGCAGTATAATCCTCGAGGTGTGATGAAGGAAGTCTTCTCTTGATCAGGTTCAAACATAGCAATCTGATGATATCCTCGATATGCATCGAGAAAACTCATTCGTTCGTAGCCAGAGGTTGCATCAACCAATTGGTCAATCCTGGGCAAAGGAAAACTATCCTTAGGGCACGCTTTGTTTAGGTCTGTGAAGTCCACACAGACTCGCCACTTTCCATTCTTCTTCTTTACTACAACAGTGTTGGATAACCATTCGGGGTAATAGACTTCTCGTATTGCTTTGGCTTCCAACAAACGATCAACCTCCTCGATCACTGCATCTATATGCTGCACGGCTGCCCTTCGTTTCTTCTGAATGATCGGCTTGTGCTGAGGGTCAATGTTTAGATGGTGACAGATCACATCTGCATCCACCCCAGGCATTTCCTCAGGCACCCATGCAAAAACATCAATATGCTGTTTTAGGAACTTTATCGATTCGGCCTTTTCATCTGCCGGCAGTGATTCCCCAACTAAAAAATATCGTTCAGGATCAATCTCGTTGATCTGAATCTTCTCCAAGCCCTCAACCACTTTTTCAGCCGGGCTTCTTCCAACGTCTTCGATGGTTGGTTGATCTGGTACTTCCAGTGTATGAACATGGTGGACTTTTGGGGCTGTTTTGATGATGGAAATCAAGCATTGTTGCGCCACCTTCTGGTTGCCTTTAAGAACTTCAATCCCATTTGATCCTGGGAATTTCACCATCTGATGATAAGTCGAGGAGACTGCTCTCATCTTATGCAACCATGTTCTCCCTATAATCGCGTTATAGGAAGAAGGGACATCAACCACTAAAAAGTCCGTTCTCAACACCACTGATCCGGCCCGAACAGGTAATGTCACTTTTCCAAGGGGCCAGACTGCTCCTGCACCGAACCCAATAAGAGGCGTTGTAGACTGTTCTAAGTCTGATTGAACCAGCCCCATCTTCTTGAATGCGTCATAGTACAATACCTCTGTACAGCTCCCTGAGTCTACTAGAATTCTTTCAATGTCGTATTCCCCAACTCGTAGGGTTACGACCAATGCATCATTGTGGGGTATTTGGACCTCCCCCAAATCCTCATCACTGAATGCCATGCTCTCTTTGCATACATCAGTCTCTCGCCCCCTCTTGTTTCCCAACCGCATTACATGCTGATCATGCTTAACTTGCCTTTGAAATAGCCTAACCTCACTTCTCGTGTAAGGTGTGGCCAGTCCATGTATCATATGGATGACGCCTTTAGGGTTTTGTTCGTAACCCAACTCCATAGCTTTCCCTTTCTCTTTAGGGTCCTCCTGGATAAATTCCTTAAGATAGCCCCGAGAGACTAAATCATCAAGGTGCCTTTTGTATGTCTCACAATCCTCAGTCATATGGCCCCAATCCTTATGATAACTGCAGTGCTGATTCGTAGCACGTTTTGCATCTTTGTCTCCTCCTAAACTTGGAGGCCATTTGAAATATGGTTGATTCTTTATTCGATAAAGAATCCTGTAGATTGGCTCCTTCCAAACTGTAGTGATAGAAAAGAAGGATTTAGGGTCTGGAGCTTGCTTTTCTTTGTATGACTCTTTCTTGGCCTGCCCATATTCCTTTCTATCTCTGTAAGTCTTGGGTTCTGGCTTCTCCACCTTTTTAGCAGGTGCCTTTGGCTGTTCGGCAATTATTTTGCCGTCCTCACGGAGTATGTCATCCTCCATTCTAGCATGTTGTTCTATCCGTTCCATCAATTTAGCCAGGGTGGCTACCGGATGTTTATTCAATGAACGGCGCAGCTCTCCCCGAACAGGTAAACCAGTTTTGAATGTAGCAATTGCGTACTCCTCACTACAACTTTCAATCTCGTTGAAAGTCTCCCAGTACTTCTTTGCATAATCCCTGATTTGTTCGTTCTCCTCCTGCTTCATGGTGGAAAGACTTTCAAAAGTCTTCGGGGCTTTTCTGCTTGTCAAGAACCGAGCAGTGAATTCCTCTGCCAACTGCCTCCATCCTCGTATGGATCGTGGGGCCAGTTTATGAAACCAGGACAAAGCCACCTTGCCAAGACTAGAGGGAAACATCTTGCACAAGATGGAATCATTCCCTTCATGCATAAACATGGCCTGTTGATAATGCTGTATGTGAGCCACGGGGTCTGTATTTGTCTCGTAAAGTACAAACGCTCCATGCTTCACTCTGCTCGGCAATCTCGCTTCTTGTAGCCTCTTTGTAAAGGGGGAGGCTGCAATATTACTCAGAGCCTTGCGCGCTGCTTCTCGTGCAGTCATTGTCCCATCCTCTTGTTCCTTCAAATTGTGGGCTGAAGCTTTGGCCCAATCAGCATTAGGTCTCTCGTACCTGTCTCGATGATGCTTTCTCGTATCCTCTTCCTCGGGGGTAGAACTTCGGTCTCTGCTTCTCCTTTTTCGTGAAGAAGTCTTTCTCTCTGGTGTTCGACTTCTACTTCTTCTTCCCCTTTTTCGTGGAGAAGCCTTATGACGCCCTATAACAGGACTTCTACTCTTTCTTCCGCGTGAATGAGTCTGTTCATGAATCACTAGAGCCCGTCCGTCCCTTTGGGAATTCCTTCGAGAGAGTCCAGAATCCTCGGGGTGCTCTCGTATCCTCTGCAGCTCCCGTATCTCATACTCTCGTTTTTTAATTAAACGAGCGTACTCCTCGATTTCTCTTCTTTTTGTATCAAGGACATCATCATCATTATGAATACTCCTTGAACGAGTAACAGACTCTTCTACTCGATGGGACTTACTCCTTCTCGTGGAACCAGTAGCAGTCTTGTCCCCTTTTTCTTTAGAATTCTCTCTGTCGTGTCTACCAGTGGGCTTTCTCGGAGCACCTGGTGGAGATTTATCTCTTCCTCCACCCAACTGGTCCTTTGGACTAAACGGTGTGACTGGATTTTCTTCCGTCATGATTACTTTCTTCGAAAAGTCTGTTCGTTTCCCACAGATGGCGCCAATTGTAGGGGGATGAAAACAATTGATGCTTCGGTTCAACTGGATTGCAACGGCTTATTCGTGCCTCTTCACCGGAACCCTAGCACGACGTCTGAACCCTAATCTGCAAAATAGACAGGGGGTGAGTGCACCTTTGCCTCTCGTGGCAAAGGCCCTCCGATGCCTTTGTTAGTATCACGTACTAAGAACAAAACCCTAATTATCAGTAGGAAAGCAATAATAATGCAGTATATTGCGTACCTTTTTCCTCTAGGTTCACCTCATATATATAGACTTGTGTATGCTTGCTGCCCAAGCATTCCTGTTTTCATAGGACTCTCAAATCGTATCGGAAACCCAGGATATCAGGGATTCTCGTTTCCTTTATCAGTTAAATGGAAAAGAGTCCTTTTTAGGATTCTTTTCCTTTACTGGCCGAACATCCCATTCTCATTGGGTATCTTTCTCAAATCCTCTATTCACGGGATCTTATTCCTTAATCAGAATACCAACATTCTGGATTCTTCCAGAATGTTCCCCATGTTACAATAATTAATTTGGGGCTCTTTCCCTGTTTGGCAATCTCGTTGCCGAACAGGCTGCCTGGACCAAATGACTTCACATGTAATCTGGTCCAAGCAGTATTAAGAATGTCACTATCTGCCGAACAGCTTAGTTTCACACCATTGGCTTCACTTGCCTTTGGCCTTTAACTAGCCGAACAGACTTCATAGATCAATGACTTTCCATAGATCAATGACTTTCCATACTACTGATCCGTACTTCCGTTCACCATACTGCCCGACGATGAGTCCCGTCGTATTCACCATGTGCTCCCAAACATCACGTGTTCGGCGACTAAATGTATCAGCTCGGGAATACCTCCCTACATGCATGATCTATGTGAAAATCGTCAGTTTTATGATCTATTGTTCGTAAGTTAAGGGTTAGTGTGTAAGGATTATCCTATTGAGCGTTGTAGCTCATGGTGTTACCTTTTTAGTGACCCTGACATTTTATATTGGTGGCGACGCCGGTATAATGTGTCAGACCTCATAGATGAACAGGGTGAGCTGTATACATTAGAGGCCTTCAGAGCCGAGGAGCTTGCTAGGATGGAAGAGCAGGCGGAGCAGTAGTTAGAGGAGCTTGCTAGGATGGAAGAGCAGGCGGAGCAATAGTTAGGAACCCTAGTTATCTCCCTTGTTGGAAAAGTACTATTGCAAGACTTTGTGATGTAATCATGAGCCAGACTCACTTTGTTTTTGTAATAGAATGTCTTATTAATGTACCCAGAATTTGGGGGCATTACATGAAGTCTCTGGTCCAAGTTGTTTGTTCGACAACAAAAGGGCCGAACAGGAGAAGAGCTCCAGAGAAGACATTAGTCCAAGTAGCTGATAAAGGACCAGTTGCATGTGAAGTAACTGGTCCAGGTAGTCTGTTCGGCAGATAAAAGACAAAAGACATGAGAAGTAATTGGTCTAAATAAGAGATAGGGACCAGTGGCATGTGAAGTCACCGGTCTAGGCGGCTTGTTCAGCAATAAGGTTGCTGAAATAGGGAAAGGACTCTTGAGAAGGTAGCCTTAAGTGCTAAAGCGGAAGGAATAGTCTAGAAGGTTCTAGAATAGTGGTATACCGTAACGAATCAAATCCCGAGAATGTAGGATTTAGGAAAGATACCCAACGGAAATGGTATGTTCGGTCAGCTATGGAAAGGAGTCCTTAAGGGACTCCTTAATGAGTTGATAAGGGAATGAGAATCCAAGATATCTTGGGTTTCCTGTACGAGGCAAGAAACCTAGGGCAACAGGGATGCTTGGGCAGCAAGCATACGTATGCCTATATAAACAAGGTTAACCTAGAGGTAAAAGGTACGTAATACGCTGCATTCATATTGTTTTCCTACTGATAATTAGAGTTTTTCTGCTAGTACGTGATACTAACTTAGGCATCGGAGGGCCTTTGCCATGAGAGGCAAAGGTGCGCTCACCCCTTTTCTGTTTTGCAGATTAGGGTTCCAACGACGAACTAGGGTTCCGGTGAAGAGGTACGAGTAGCCATTGCAATCTAGTGCTATTCTAAGCACCAATTGTTTTCATCCCCCTACAATTGGCGCCGTCTGTGGGAAACGATAGAGTTCTCTTAAAAAAAATGACCATGATGGAAGAAAATCCAACGACGCCTCTCGATCTAAAGAATCTGCTAAGTGGGGGAGGAGATAACTCTCCACCAATGGCTTCGAGAAAGCCCAATGGCAGAAAGACGGCTAGCGAGGGCAACCCCCGGACCATCTTGGATGGCTCCAAGAACAAGGAGGGAAGGACGGCCATGAAGTCCACAAGGAGGAGTAAATCCCACCATAAGGAGGAGTCAGCCGGACACTCAAAAAGTGTGCACTACAGTGAAGATGTCCTCGATAAAAGGAGGCAGGAAATCAAGGAGTATGCACGTTTGATCAAGAAATGAGAGCATAAGATTTGAGAATTAGAGAGGATCCAAGAACACCCAAAGGACTCTAGCCTTTCACGGAGAAATTCCATGGGAGACGGGTATGCTATGGTGAAATACTGAAAGGCTCCTTCACGAGGAAGCAGAAGCAAAAGTCCGACCCCAAGGCGACATAGAGCTTCTCCACGAAAAAGGGAGAGTAGGAGTAAGAGCCGAACACCGGAATGGCAAAGGGCTTCTTCAAGAAGAAGGAGGAGCAGGGGCCGAAGTACTACCCCTGAGGAGGAAGAGACTAGAAAACATCATAGGGATAGGTATGAGAGACCTGATTCCGATTGGGAAAAGATTAGACCCAATAAGACAAAGGGATTAAAAGATGAAACCATGACTGCACAAGAAGCAACACGGAAGGCACTCAGGAATATTGCATCCTCCCCCTTTTCAAGAAAGTTAAAGGAGGCTAAGTTGCTGAGCAGGGTGAAGCACGGAACCTTCATCCTCTATAAGACAGATGCTGATCCCGTGGCACATATACATCACTACCAGCAGGCGATGTTTATGCATGAAGGGGATGATGCAATTATGTGCAAGATGTTCCCATCGAGTTTGGGGAAGGTAGCTTTGTCTTGGTTCCATAAGTTGGGTCCACGCTCCATCCGAACATGGGTGCAGTTGGCCGAAGAATTCATTGCTCGGTTCTTGACGAGCAGAAGGGCTCCAAAGACTTTTGAGAGCCTCTTCTTTATAAAGCAAGGAGAGGATGAGCCGATCAGGAACTATGCAAAGAAGTACTGGGAGACTTTTAACTAGATTGAAAGTTGCAGTGAAGAGTACGCAATAGCCGCGTTCAAGACCAGGTTGCCTGTTCGGGGGGAGCTGCGTAAATCTTTGAACATGAGTCTAGTAGGAACATTGGCACTGGAACGGATAGAGCAGCACGCCAGGAACGAGGATGACATACTCCGGGAAGATGGCAAGGTGGTTGCCGAGCAAGTCAAAGGGCCTGCAAAGAAAGCAGATAAGCCGGAGCCCAAAACCTACCGAGAGAGGAAAGATTATAGGCAGGCTAAGAAAGAGCCGTATAAGGATAAACAAGCTCCCAAATCTTTCTTTTCTATTACCACGGTTTGGAAGGAGCTCATTTATAGGATTCTTTATCGAATAAAGAATCAATCTTACTTCAAATGGCCCCCAAGTCTAGGTGGAGATAAAAATACAAAATGCGCTACGAATCAGCACTGCAGCTACCATAAGGACTGGGGCCATATGACTAAAGACTGTGAGATGTTTAAAAGGCACCTTAATGATCTGGTCTCTCGAGGCTATCTCAAGGAATTTATTCAGGAGGACCCAAAAGATAAGGGACAAGCCATGGAGATGGATTACGAGCAGAATCTTAAAGGGGTAATCCATATGACACTACAACAAATATGACCTTTTATAGCATAATGTAATAGCGTTTTTTTAGGAATGCTATGAAAAGGAACCAATTATAGCATTCAGTGATTAGAAGCCGAGGAAAAACCAATTATAGCGTTCAGTGATGAGAAGCCAAGGAAAAACTGGCACGTAAAATACTATAGCGTTCATTAAAGGATACAATAGTGTTCCCAAATTTTTTTTACTTGTCGCCCTAATTAGCACCCCCGTTCTAAAAATTTCAATCTCAATCTTTCCTCCAAAATCAGAGGCGCTCCAAAATCTGAGGCGTAAATAGATCTTCTTCTTCGTAGGGGTGTCAAACGTGCCTGTCGTGCCGTGCCGTGCCATTTTCTTCCGTGCCAATCCGTGCTTCGTGTTGTGCCGTACCGTGCCCGTTTACTTCATCGTGCCATGGCGTGCCGTACCGTACCGTGCTCGTGCCGTGCCGTGGTGGGCCATTTTGCTTTGTCGGGCCGTGCCTTTATAAAATCGTGTCGTGTCGTGCCGTGCCCGATTAATTAATCGTGCCGCATCGTGTCGTGCCTTTTTTTGTCGGGTCATGTCGTGCCGTGCCTTTTTTGTCGAGTTGTGTCGTGCCGTGCCTTTTTTTGTCGTGTAGTATCGTGTCGTGCCTTTTTTTGTCAGGTTGTGTCGTGCCGTGCTTTTTTTGTCGGCTCGGGTCGTGCCGTGCCTTTTTTTGTCTATTCGTGCTGTGCCTGCCCTTAATTGTGCCATCGTGCCATCGTGCCGTGCCATGTTGTGCCATCAATTTTTGTATACACATCACCAACCGGCAACCGATTTTCGTCTAAAAATAAATCTTCCCAAAATACACACATTTCGGTGCATCGGTGCCTTTAATGTTCTTAAGTTGTATATCGTAGTATTCAATATTTCAATCCTAACGAGTAATGATTATCCAGTGTCCTACGTGCAAGGTGCATCCCCCTAGAAAACACATGCTCTCACAAATGTATTCTCATCAAGGCACGCCAGTATTGCAGTCCACGACAAGTGAATATATCACCAATTTCAATTTTCGGTTGCCTCCCAGTCCACATATTTCTTATAGTGCAAAAAATTACCGCTCATGCAATCCAATCAAATAAACAGCTAACAGACTAACAAACTAACAACAAACTAACAGACTGGAGGGACTAGGCCACCACCTCAACTCAGCAAACAGAATATGTGAGGGGTTATGCTACCACCTCGACTAAGCAATGTAATCAAATAAAACTAAATATACTAACTAAAAACAAACTCAATATTTAGCCTGGCTTTGTTACACCTCAGGTTTGGCATAAAACCAGGTTAGAGGTATCCACCAAGTTAAATACGAGCTACTAACACATAAAGTACTAGAGATTCGATAGTCAATGACTCACTGTTCACCTTTCGAGAGCGAGAGAGAGAATGGATTCTGGAATGTTAGAAGGGCACTTGCTGGATCGAAAACAGCTACAAAAGCTATCTAAGTACACTATCCCATATGCACACATCGAGTACAGCAATCACACCCAAAAAAAAACCCAACTATTAAAACAGATCAAACCAACAATTAGGTAAAATAAATAATAAATAAATAAATAAATAAAAGAAGGAAAAAAAGAAACATACAGAAGAGAAGGGCTTTGTCCCATCTTACCAGCTTTGGTACGAGGAGTACAAATTCCATCTTACCGGCTTCGAGGAGTATGAGAAGTACAGATCCCATCTTATAGATCAGAACAGATGAACGAGAATCAACGGACCAAAACTGTCCTAGAGAGCAATCAGTATTCGACAATTCATTAAAAATTTCATACCCAATATTTTTTAATGATTCTAACGCCAAAAGTTCACCAAATTACCAATCTTTTAAACCCATAAGGACCCATAACCAATAGCATCGTTTAACCATAGCAAACGATGAAAAACGAAGCTCTGTACGCTGCCCAGATTTCCAAATTACAGGGCAATCTTCTAAAAATCACTATAAATTGAGTTCTTAATACTTTTGAATGATTTCAGTCCCAAAAGTTGCGTGAGTGAACGAAGCTTAAAAGGTATGAAGGAACCCTAGTCAAATCTGCACTCGAAGGATGGTTAAACAGGTATTTATCAAAGCAATACAAATCTGTCACTCATCAACGTGACAGATTGATACACCTCCACTCAAACGATCATAACTTCTGGTGTACTAAGAGTTTTAAGGCGATTCTAGTGGCAATACAAAGCTGACTTCAAGACCTCGAAATCGATATAAAGTTTGCATGAATCGGATATCAGACAAGAAAGTTACAGCCATTTGAAATTGGGCGCAAACCAAAAACGAGCAGAAACCGAGACAGATTCGTGACCAAACTTCTAAAATCCACCATTAATTCAATTCTCAACGTTTTTGAGTGATTCTAGCGGCATTAGAACGGGCTTTAAGTCTACTCTATTTCATACAAAGGAACCAAAATTCAATTTTGAGCTTAAGAAGGGGTAAAACCCCAAAAACGAAGACCCTGTTCTGCAGATTCTCGGAAATGGAAGAAACAAGCTCAAACAACGAAACAAGGCACAATCTAGATACATAAACACCGTATAAACGCATAACAAGAGTAAGAAATCCATACCTCAAGGGTTTTGAGCAAAACCCGACCCTTTGACCAAGTCAACCGTAGCCCCACGAGGTTTGATTGTGATTTTTCTCGGATGGATAGGAAGCCCGCGCTCCGTATAACAACTTTAAGTCTTGGGCTTTGTTCGGAATCACGCCCTAAGTAGATGAAATCGAGGAGAGAAGTGGAGGGGGGTGTTTTCGGAGGAGGAGCAGAGAGAGACGAGAAAGAAAGAAGAAAAAAAAAGAAAGAAAAGGGAAAGAAAAATGATTTCCCGCGTTCCGAGTTCCAACATATATATCCATATTCACTTATTGTACTTTCACCCCTACACTAATGATTCCTTCACATCAACCCCCTAATCATATAACCACGACACTATTCGTATTTCCACGTGTCACGCCTTTACTAATAATTACAATACTTCTTTAAAAAAAAAATACGGTCCAAAATTACGGGTCACTACAGCTGCTAGGGCTTTCGCCTCTCATCTCTTTCTATTTATACTAGTGCGTGATCATGTGCAACAGTCGCACCATAATCCATATGCACTCAATAAAGAAAAATTCTCGTAAAGTCCTATAATGCACCACTTGAGGGCCGCCCGAGTTGTTTTTTGAAAATCAAAACCGTCTACCTTTTATGTGGGAGTGATTATATTATTCGTACAAAAAATGAAGTAAATTGGCTATCGTTATATACTTGATCGCACATAATAAAAAAATTCTATTAATAAATCTACGTCCCGATGAAAGGGCTTCCAAAACCTGATAGACCCGACAATGTGCGAAAGTGATTAAAACACCAAGAACAATAAATGAACGGTATGGATCATCATACTTGTGTCGCAATCGTGTGGTTAGCTTACATTGGACAATAGCGGAATATATTGGTTTAGAACCAGATAAGTTAGATGTATAGATTTGAAAGGTAGCTGCAGACTCATTTTTTCGAATATTCGATCTAAACCGTTACGATTTAAGATCTTATCAAATCTATCATTCTCTCCAAAATATGTGATAATCGGATGTCGGAAACCACGTGATCAGAACACATTCGGTGCTTCTAAACGCGTTAAAGTCCTATAATACACCACTTGAGGGCCGTCAGAGTTGTTTTTTGAAAATCGGAACCGTCTACCTTTTTATGTGGGAGTGATTATATCATTTGTGCAAAAAATGAAGTAAATTGGTTACCGTTATATACTTAATCGCACATAGCAAAAAAATTTCTATTAATAAATCTACGTTCCGATGAAAGGCCTTCCAAAACCCAATAGACCCGAAAATTTATGAGAGTCATTAAAATGCCAAGAACAACAAAATGAACGGTATGGATCGTCATACTTGTGTCGCAATCGTGTGGCTAGTGCACATTGGACTATAGCGGAATACATTAGTTTAGAACTAGATAAGTTCAATATATAGATTTGAAAGGTTGCTACAGACTCATTTTTTCAAATGTTCGATCTAAACCGTTACAATTTAAGATCTTATATAATTTATCATTCTCCCCTGAATAGGTGATAATCGGATGTCGGAAACCACGTGATCAGAACACATTTGGTGCTTCTAAACACGTTAAAGTCCTATAATACACCACTTGAGGGCCGTCCGAGTTGTTTTTTGAAAATCGGAACCGTCTACCTTTTTATGTGGGAGTGATTATATCATTCATGCAAAAAATGAAGTAAATTGGTTACCGTTATATACTTAATCGCACATAACAAAAAAAATTCTATTAATAAATCTACGTTCCAATGAAAGGGCTTCCAAAACCTGATAGACCCGAAAATTTGCGAGAGTGATAAAAACACCAAGAACAACAAAATGAACGGTATGGATTATCATACTTGTGTCGCAATCGTGTGGCTAGCGTACAATAGGCTCGTTTTTATAGAATAGAATTATCAATTATATAATATATATTACTTGTTCTAATTATAAGCACAAAAAGATTGTTGGCCTTGGTGGTTTGAGATGTGTGTCAACTGTCAAGTCCCCAAGAACTTGGGTTCGAACCCCATAGAGAATATTTTTTTAAAACCATTTTTTTTAAAGTAGTTTTTTTTCTTCTTTTTTTTCTATGTATTTTTTAAAAATCTTTATTAGATAAAACATAATGTATATTAGTATATGTGTAGTAATTAGTATATTTTATTATTATCATGCTTGAATTTTGATTCAAAATTTCTTAATCATATAAAATATTTTAAAAGCTTATTTTACTTAAATAAAAGGAAAAGATTATTAAATTATTGGATTATCAAAAAATACATACAAATAAAGTAAACTATAATCTAAAATCCTTTGCTTATTTAATAACAATTTTTTTTTTTGGTTTTTCCATGTCTAGTGCCGTGCCATGCCCGACGACGAGAACCGACACCGTGTTGTGTCGTGCCTGTGCCATGCCGTGCCCGACTAAAATCCCGTTCTACTTCCGTGCTCGTACCCGTGCCCGTGCCGTGCCTGGTTAGAACCATGTCGTGACTCGTACCCCATCCTACTTCCGTGCCGTGCCGTGCCCATCTAAGACCGTGTCGTGCCAGACCAACTTCTGTGCTGTGCCCGTGCCGTGCCCTGTCACGCCCTGGATTTTCAACATATTAATAATGGTATTTCTAATAAAAGTCCTTCGCAATAGTACAGTATGATATCCCAAAATATTTCCCATAGCTCAAACAAGAGTACAAACAAGTCCAAGGTTTACAATAATGGCACACCGGCCCCAAATTCCATAGTTAAATAAAAGACGGCAAGCTTAGAGATTACATAATTTTTCAAGTCAAAAGATTAGCTCAAAATTACTATTACATCTCCCAAAAGAATTTTACAAAGATGTCAAAGTAAATCTTCCATGTTAGCTTTCAAAATGATGAAGTCATATGCACGTCAAGTACTCCACCTTAATGCCCTTGAGATGTACCTGAAAAGAATAATAGGTTGAGCTACACTAGCCCAGTAGAGAATTCTTTGCTTAAACTACATGCATATGAGATGGACAATGCACTGAGATGGACATTGATACAAGAAAACCTCCCACGTGTACAAGAGCAAGAAAATAATATTTGATAATCAACCCATTCATATTCACGTCACTTAATAATATCTAAATCCTCCGTTTTCATTGTAGCAAGTGTTCTCGATTTCCTTTCCGGGCGTTTGGGACCCCGTGCGTCCCGAATTCATTCTGGCATCGCACCATTCGGTGGATCCGTGGCTTTCTTGTGCACTTCCGGGCGTTTGGGACCCCGTGCGTCCCGAATTCATTCCGGCATCGCACCATTCGGTGGATCCGTGGCTTTCTTGTGCACTTCCGGGCGTTTGGGACCCCGTGCATCCCGAATTCATTCCGGCATTGCACCATTCGGTGGATCCGTGGCTTTCTTCATTTCGTTCCATGGTTCTAAATTTGTGATTTTCCCTCTACAAGCCTCAACATCTTAAAGCATGACTGTCACCCCTCAATTTTTAACGTAAACAATAGTACCATCACTTATGGAAACGAACCCCGACATTAGAATGTGAAAACAATAAATTTTTTTACAAAATCTGAAGTGGCTACGGGTAGTACCAAAAACGGACTATGGGTAGCAAGGCAAATGTTCAGTTTCTAATCAGTGGCTACGGGTAGTACCAAAAACGGACTACGGGTAGCAAGGCAAATGTTCAGTTTCTGATCAGTGGCTATGGGTAGTACCAAAAACGGACTACGGGTAGCACCTGGAAATCTCAGCGCGTTACACAAATTTCAAGGGCCAACGATACCCTTCAAAACCACAATCAAACACGAGATTTAGGTACAAGCTCAACTCATCAACATGTAGAACAAGTAAGAAATCCCTACCTCGCCTTGGAGAACGAAACCCAACGGGATTTGATCGATCCCTAGCCTTGAAATCTGAAATCCTCCGAGAATACTCCTCTCCGAGCTATATCCAACGAGATACGAGCTCAATAACAAGAGTGGATGAATGATTGAAGGTTATTTGTCATGGGTTTTGAGTGAGGAGTGAAGTTTTGGGTGTTGGAGGAGGAGAGAGAGAGAGTGCCGAGAGAAAGGGAGAGATCAGGAGTGAGAGAGAGAAAGTGAGGAGCATTTTACTCCTCTACATACACACCCACACATATATATACTACCCACACTTCAAATTGCACATGCACCCTCCCACAAACAATTCTATCACATTCACCCCAATTCATTTAAACTCGATAAAACCCATATTTCCTCATTCATAATATCGAATAAAACCTTTTATTAATTTCTGAAAATACGGGTCCTTACACCCTATCCTCCTTAAAGAAATTTCGTCCTCGAAATTTATAACCATAATCAACAAGGTATGCAACATTTAGACATGCACCAATAGTATCACTAAATATCATGCAACAATGTCATAATCATAAGTTTTGGTTCGGAAACTCACATTGATTCAAACCGGAAATAAGTGCGGATACTTCTCCCTAACCTCATCTTCTCGTTCCCAAGTCGACTCTTCATTGCCTTGGTTACTCCACAAGACTCGCACTAATGGTATTGTCTTACCCCTCAACACTTGATCGCGCGAATCTAAGATACGAATCGGTTCCTCTCCATATGACGCATCGGCTTCTAGTTCAAGCTCAGTCCATTCTAAGACATGAGATGGATCCGGTTCGTATTTCCTCAACATGGACACGTGAAACACGTCGTGCACTCCCGAAAGTTTTGGTGGCAACGCCTAGCGATATGCTACCTCCCCGATCTTTTCAATGATGTCAAATGGCCCGATATAACATGGTGAAAGTTTCCCTTTCTTCCCAAAACGTGACAAACCTCGACGTGGCGATATCTTAAGAAACACGTGATCCCCCTCTTCAAATGATAACGGTCGGCGGCGACGATCGGCATAGCTCTTTTGCCTACTTTGCGCGGTCAACAATCTTTGGCGAATTACTTTGACTTGTTCAGTCGTTCTTTCTCGAGCTTCCAAAAGATGTTGACGAATTGCTTTCATGCTCTCGGATGTCTCCTTAATCATATCCGGCCCTACTAATGTAGCCTCGCCCAATTCGGTCCAACACACGGGTGATCTACATGGCCTCCCATACAAAGCCTCGTACGGTGCCATCTCGATACTCGATTGATAACTATTATTGTATGTGAACTCGACTAACGGCAAATGATCCTCCCAACTGCCCTGAAAATCCATGATGCAAGCTCGAAGCATGTCCTCCAAAATTTGAATCGTCCGCTCGGATTGACCATCGGTCTGAGGATGATACGCGGTACTAAACAAAAGATTGGTGCCAAGAGCGGCCTGTAAACTTTGCCAAAAGTGCGCGGTAAACCTCGGATCTCGGTCAGATACGATAGAAATAGGAATTCCATGGAGACGAATAATCTCACGAATGTACAATCGGCTAAGCGTGTCAATCGAATCGGTAACTTGGATGGGTAAGAAGTGAGCGGTTTTGGTCAAACGGTCCACAATCACCCATATAGCATCGTGTCCCCTCGGCGACTTTGGTAAACCTGAAACAAAATCCATGGTCACGTTCTCCCATTTCCACTCGGCCACTGGCAACGGTTGTAACTCTCCCGCGGGTCGTTCATGTTCGGCTTTCACTTGTTGGCACGTGAGGCACTTAGACACGAAAACAACGACATCCCTCTTCATCCCGGACCACCAAAATTGTCTACGCAAGTCATGATACATTTTCATCCCTCCTGGATGAACGGCTAACGGAGAATGATGGAACTCTCGCAAAATTTCCTCCCGACACGAAATGGGTACGAACAATTTTCCTTGATAACGTAAGCCTCCATCGGTATGAATCATCCACCCTTCTTGAGCCTTCCCACTCAGGAATTTGGTACGAAGTTCCTCCGCTTCCTCATTGTGTTGTTGTGCTTCAATGACTCGATTCGATAAAGAAGATTGAACGGTCAAATTGCATAAAGTAACCCCATCCTGAACTTCCTCAAAGTGCAACGCGCAGAATCCCAGATCATTCATCATTTTCCACTCGTGGATCGCAAGACTCGCAAGGTGTGTTGGTTTTCTACTCAATGCATCGGCCACTACATTTGCCTTCCCCGGGTGATATTGCAAATCAAAGTCGTAGTCCTCCAAGTGTTCCATCCAACATCGTTGTCGTAAGTTAAGCTCTTTTTGGGAGAATAGATATTTCAAACTCTTATGATCAGAAAAGACCTCGAATCTCTCACCGTACAGGTAATGATGCCAACTCTTCAACGCAAATACAACGGCCGCAAGTTCTAAGTCGTGCGTGGGATAATTTCACTCGTGAGTTTTCAATTGTCGTGACCCATACGCCACTACTCGCCCCGATTGCATCAAAACGCACCCAAGCCTTTCTTTCGAAGCATCACAATAAACGGAGTAGCCAACTTCACGTTCGGGCACAATTAAAACTGGCGCAGTTGTCAATCGCTTCTTTAACTCCTCAAAAGCCGTCTCACACGCGTCGCTCCAAACAAAACATGTCCCCTTCTGTGTCAACCTAGTCATAGGTGCTGCTAGACGTGAAAAGTCCTGGACGAAACGGCGATAATACCCTGCCAAACCCAAGAAACTACGAATTTCAAACACATTTTTCGGTCGCTGCCAATTCATAACGGACTCTATCTTCTCCGGATCTACGGACACTCCACCATTTGAAACCACGTGACCCAAAAATTTGACTTCGGATAACCAAAACTCACACTTACTAAGCTTAGCATACAAGCGATGCTCTCTCAAGAGTTCAAGGACAATAGTGAGATGAGATTGGTGTTCCTCCACCGAAGGTGAGTATATGAGAATATCGTCTACAAAGACAACCACGAAGCAATCAAGGTAGGCACGGAAGATACGGTTCATTAAATCCATGAAAGTAGCCGGCACATTCATCAACCCAAAAGGCATAACTACAAACTCGTAATGACCATAGCGTGTACGAAAGGCGGTTTTCGGAATATCCTCTCTTCGGACTCTTAATTGATGATAACCGGACCTCAAATCGATTTTTGAGAAACAAGTCGCACCTCGGAGTTGATCAAATAAGTCATCGATTCTAGGCATAGGATACTTATTATTAATGGTGACACGGTTGAGCTTACGGTAATCAATACACAAACGAAGTGAACCATCCTTCTTTTGCGCAAAAAATGCCGGTGCTCCCCACGGAGATGTACTCGGGCGAATAAATCCTAAAATTTCCAATTCCTGCAACTGGACCTTTAATTCCCTAAGTTCGGCGGGAGCAAAACGATAAGGTGGTACAGAGATTGGTGCGGTACCGGGAAGCAACTCGATAATAAACTCAACTTCTCTCTCGGGAGGTAAACCAGGTAACTCCTCCGGAAACACATCCGGGAAATTGCAAACAACAAGAGGCAACTCCCCACGCGCAGACACATCTTCATCTAGAGTCAAACTCGCCAACAGAGAATACATGGACTCTCGCTCTCGAGACCCACACAGATACGGCTCCAATGGTTCCCGACGTTCCCCAAAGAACTCAAAACAAGCACCCTCAGGCGGACAAATACGAACTCGACGCTTGAAACAATCAATGGTGGCATGAAACATAGATAACCAATCCATTCCCAAAATAAGATCAAAGCTCGACATTCCCAACACAATGAAATCAAAGGTGAAGCGGCGATCATGAATAAGGAGTTCACAGTTTCGACAAATACGATCCAAATGCGTTCTTCCCCCTAAGGGTGTCTCAACATACAACGGTGGGCTAAGATTTTCGGTTTCCAACTCCAAAGCACATACAAACGATGCAGCAATAAATGAATGAGATGCTCCAGAATCAAAGAGTACTTTTGCAAAGGAATTAAACAAGAGGAATGTACCCCTCACAACAGAAGCCTCTGGAGCATGAGAATTGACCGGAGGTGGTGGAATAGTAGAAGTGATGGCGAAAGCCCTTCCTTGAGTAGTCTGATTCTGCACAGATCCTCCCCGCTGTCCTGAAGCCTGAGAAGGAGAAGAAGAACTCGCACCCCTTTCATTCTAAGAACCCTGGACGGTAGTGGTCTGACAAAAATGTGGTTGTTGCTGCCTCTGCGTACCTCTGAATGATTGTTGGCCAAATCCATGCCCTGACCCTGACTGCTGCACAGAACCCGACTCACTACGAGCACCTCTCACTCTACGAGAACAATCCTTGGCCAGATGGCCAAAATCCCCACACACATAACACTCCTTTGCCCGACAATCTGCTCGAAAGTGGCCCAGCTGACCACAACGGTGACACGTAATCGCAGGCCTAGAATGAGCTCCTCGAACTCCGGAAGAAATGGTCGATGGCCTGATACTCGATTGACTCTGAGTTGCAAAAGATGTTTCCCGTGATCGCTTCCTCCCCTGACTCCCGAAAGTTCCCGAAGAACTAGCGGTAACGGTCGGTTGCTTAGGTTCCCAAACTCCCCTATTTCTCTGAGACTCCTTTGGTATTTCGACACTCCTCGCGCATTCAACAACCTCGGAATATCTCATCTTATGCTGAGCCACTACCAATGTCTTTACGGAAGAATGCAAACCCCTCTCGAAGCGTCGACACTTCCTATCCTCGGTTGCTACTAGCTTGGGGGCAAATCGTGACAAGGACTGAAACCTCAATGCGTATTCAGAAACGGTCATATTACCCTGCTCAAGCTTCTCAAATTGATCCCTCAATTGATCACGAGATGAGTCTAGAAAATACTGACTCGCAAATAGATCCTCGAATTCGGCCCACGTCAAATTTTCAACATCGGGCTCATTCGCCTGAGCCGCGGTCCTAGCTGCCCTCCTCGCGTCCTTCCGACTTTCTAAAATAGATTCCCACCATTCACCGGCCTCTCCGACAAGTTGAACGGCCACAATACTCACACGCAAATCATCTTCGGTAATCTTAAGAGCGGTGAAGTTCTTACGAATTTGAGCCAACCAGTGGTCGGCCACGAGGGGGTCACTACTTGCCCCATCAAACAAGGTGGGTTTAGACGGCTGAATTCTCGCATGGCAACTAAGGCCCGACTGTCCGCATTGTCCCTAGGAGGAGGTTGCAAGAAGTTAGCGGCTGCAAGTGCCGCGACAATATCCCTAGCAAGAGGGTTCTGAACATTCCGCACCCTTGGATTTGGCCTGGCCCCCAATTCTGCATCCCCATGCTGACTAACCTCGTCTTCTAACGGTTCCTCACGGCCACGAGCACGGCCACGGCCACGAGCACCCCTATTCCCAGCTCCACCCCGCCTATTGCTGCGTTTCAGAGGCATCTAGCTACAAAGGTTAAGAGAGAAAACTATAACTTGCAATATATCAATTATGAGGTCAAACCCCCAACTTCCCAACACGGGTTAACAACTCTGCGCCACTCTACAGTAAGGAAAATGTAATGCCACATATCCCATGAATGCCAATCACACAAGCACATGCATGTCATGTAAAATGATGCAATGCTTTTTGAACCCATGAGACTAAGTCTCCCCATGGTCTTGAGGTATTCTAAAACTCTTGCTTTGATACCAAGTCGTCATGCCCTGGATTTTCAACATATTAATAATGGTATTTCTAATAAAAGTCCTTCGCAATAGTACAGTATGATACCCCAAAATATTTCCCATAACTCAAACAAGAGTACAAACAAGTCCAAGGTTTACAATAATGGCACACCGGCCCCAAATTCCATAGTTAAATAAAAGACGGCAAGCTTAGAGATTACATAATTTTTCAAGTCAAAAGATTAGCTCAAAATTACTATTACATCTCCCAAAAGAATTTTACAAAGATGTCAAAGTAAATCTTCCATGTTAGCTTTCAAAATGATGAAGTCATATGCACGTCAAGTACTCCACCTTAATGCCTTTGAGATGTACCTGAAAAGAATAACAGGTTGAGCTACATTAGCCCAGTAGAGAATTCTTTGCTTAAACTACATGCATATGAGATGGACATTGATACAAGAAAACCTCCCACGTGTACAAGGGTAAGAAAATAATATTTGATAATCAACCCATTCATATTCACGTCACTTAATAATATCTAAATCCTCCGTTTTCATTGTAGCAAGTGTTCTCGATTTCCTTTCCGGGCGTTTGGGACCCCGTGCGTCCCAAATTCATTCCGGCATCACACCATTCGGTGGATCCGTGGCTTTCTTGTGCACTTCCGGGCGTTTGGGACCCCGTGCGTCCCGAATTCATTCCGGCATCGCACCATTCGGTGGATCCGTGGCTTTCTTGTGCACTTCCAAGAGTTTGGGACCTCGTGTGTCCCGAATTCATTCCGGCATCGCACCATTCGGTGGATCCGTGGCTTTCTTCATTTCATTCCATGGTTCTAAATTTGTGATTTTCCCTCTACAAGCCTCAACATCTTAAAGCATGACTGTCACCCCTCAATTTTTAACGTAAACAACAATACCATCACTTATGGAAACGAACCCAGACATTAGAATGTGAAAACAAGAAATTTTTTTACAAAATCTGCAGTGGCTACGGGTAGTACCAAAAATGGACTACGGGTAGCAAGGCAAATGTTCAGTTTCTGATCAGTGGCTACGGGTAGTACCAAAAACGGACTACGGGTAGCAAGGCAAATGTTCAGTTTCTGATCAGTGGCTACGGGTAGTACCAAAAACGGACTACGGGTAGCACCTAGAAATCTCAGCGCGTTACACAGATTTCAAGGGCCAACGATACCCTTCAAAACCACAATCAAACACGAGATTTAGGTACAAGTTCAACTCATCAACATGTAGAACAAGTAAGAAATCCCTACCTCGCCTTGGAGAACGAAACCCAACGGGATTTGATCGAGCCCTAGCCTTGAAATCCGAAATCCTCCGAGAATACTCCTCTCCGAGCTATATCTAACGAGATACGAGCTCAATAACAAGAGTGGATGAATGATTGAAGGTTATTTGTCATGGGTTTTGAGTGAGGAGTGAAGTTTTGGGAGTTGAAGGAGGAGAGAGAGAGAGTGCCGAGAGAAAAGGAGAGATCGGGAGTGAGAGAGAGAAAGTGAGGAGCATTTTACTCCTCTACATACACACCCACACTTCAAATTGCACATGCACCCTCCCACAAACAATTCTATCACATTCACCCCAATTCATTTAAACTCGATAAAACCCATATTTCCTCATTCATAATATCGAATAAAACCTTTTATTAATTTCTAAAAATACGGGTCCTTACATGCCCCCTCATTTCCGTGTCCGTGTCCGTGCCGTGCCCCGTGCCGTGTCGTGCTGTGCCTATCTAGAACCGTGTCGTGCCGTGCCGTGACTCGTGCCCCATTCCACTTCCGTGCGGTGCCCGTACCGTGCCCGTCTAAGACCGTGTCGTGCCGTGTCGTACCAGGCCAATTTTCGTGCTGTGCCCGTGTTGTTCCCGCTCACTTCCGTGCCCATGTCGTGCCGCGTGCCCACTACGACCGTGCCGTGCCAGGATTAAATCTGTGCCTGTGCCGTGCTGTGCCGCCTTCAAACGTGTCGTGCCCGTGCCGACCCGGCCCATTTGACACCTCTACTTCTTCGTCGGCTGAAACCCTAGAAATTGGGTTTCGATCAAGCTTCTTCTTGCGATGCCAAATCGGGCGAGGAGATCTTCAAGCCCAAGATCAATTTCACACCATCGAAAAAGGCGCTAGACACAACAAGGTCTCTCTTTGTCTCTCTCTCTCTGAAAAATTGTCTCCCCCTCTCCTTCTCCTCTGTTTGTGTGTGGAAAAGTGATTGATTATGTGGATGCTGTTGTCATGCCTGGTTTGATTGATGTGTAAGTTGTGGAAATCATCTCCTCATGAATCGCCTCTAATTCTTTGACCAACGAAAAATTATTCATCTTGTTGTTTTGCTTTCCCTAAGTTCTTCTTTAATTCTAAACTAGATGCCCAAACTTGGGTAGGAAGTGGAGAGGGCATTACATTGCATATAGGATACAAAATATTGCATGTACAACAATAAGAGTACCCATAGATTATCTTGCATATAAAATTCAAATAAGCTTGTAATATTTGTTAGCTTACGAAACATAAGAAAAAGTTGCATTGCATCTTCACTTGAAGGGCGTATCTGAATCCTAAGTTGTTTTATTTATAGCCAGTAGAAAATTTGCTTAGGATTCAGACTAAGACACTTGCAGAGGTAGGAAGATTACGGGCAGTAAATTCTTTTTGAAAGCGAGGAAGCTCCCTGTGCTTACGGTAATGGAAGACAATCAATTTTGTGCTAAAGACCTACTCTTAGTGATTAAGCTCTCCGTTGCAAACCATCAAAATCCCGACATTTCTGTGGTTAAAAGACTTACTCTCAGTAATTAAGCTATCTGTTGGAAAACTGTCAAATCCTGTTTTTTTAGTCCTTTGACCTGAATACCTGATATTGATTTTAGAGAGAAGATTTAAATAATGGGGACAATTATCTTTTCAAAACATTTTAGTGTTTGGCAGATCATATTGGTTCCCTATTGAACTAGAAAACTAATGAGATGACCTTACTGAACATTTTCTTCCGAAAAGTTTATATTCAGCCGATTTGTCTATTTTCTCTATATAGTTAGGAGCATTGAGCAAATCGTTTGGAGGATTTCAAATTCACTTTTGCAAGAGCTAAAGATGTAACTTTCATGGCAGGCATGCTCATCTGGATGATCCCAGGTGAGAAGAGTGGGAAGGATTTCCTTCAGGCACTAGGGCAGCTGCTGCTGGTTTGTGGACCTTGGTTCTTTACTTCTTTCTTGTACTCTTTTTCGAAAGAAGCGATTTAGATTTAATTGAATGTGCCATTGATCTTCTGAAGTAGTATTTCTTCAAAAATAAAAAATGTAGAGACCCGTCCTAATTTGAATTTATTTAATTTAATAATGTGAATATGTGTAACTATTTTAATAATTTTGTGAACCATGGATTTTTTTTTGTTATAGATGTACATATACGTGTGTGTGTGTGTGTTTGGTTGATCGGGGATGAGTTGTGTGCGTGGGGCCCATATGTTATGAAGTTTTTTTTAATATAAGCTTTTAGAGTTAACTATTATTAATTGTTGGCTTTATGGGCATTAGTGTAATTACTCAAAACATGTTAGAAGATGGAGCAATAGCTTGATTCTTGGAGGGCCATAGTGCAATTTTGCACTTAAAATGGCTGAGAACAGCCGAGAACTTCTCTGGCTTTCATTTTTTTTCTTTTCCGTTTTCTCTCTTTCTCCCATTCTCTCAACTCTACCCAAACCCAATAGACTTCAACCCCAAAATTGGATGTCAAGATTCGAGAATCTCGCAAAAAGGCAAGAAGAGAACGTGATCTACGGACAGAGGGCTACGCATCTATACCAACAATGTCGCATTCGGCCAACTTTGGTGTTCCTAGCATCTCGGGATTTGGCTCTTTTAAGGTAGGATTCTTGCTAAATGCTTAGATATGGGAAAGTATAGTGAGATACACCTAAAAATCTGTGATTATAGTGTTTTTCTTTTTAATTTTAAGTTAACCCTAATATGTTCCAAGTATAGGTGATTTATGCGTAGTATGTCTTGTTCAAAGTATATTTGGACTATGTGTAGCATGAATTTTCACGATTGATTAAAGACCTTGATGATTATTTACTAGATTATGTAAATTTTAGTATGTTGGATTGGTTTAAGGATCGTGTGGTTTGAGTAAAGAATGATCTAATATGTGATGATTTGATACATTCCTATAAGGTGTTTGATAAAATGACAGAGAGAAAAGTTAAACCAATTCTTGTAATTAGACATCACAGTTGATAATGACTCTACTTATATATTGATTTGATGATAATTTTACTACTGTTAATCGAGATTCTAGATTATAACTTTGTTGAGACTATGACTAGATTATATGATCTTTCTCGTAGTTTGGATGATTTGGAATTGGTACTTGTTATTTGGGCTAGTGAGCCACGTATTGGAGGTTGACTTGACCATTTTGTACTTGTTGTGTAGCCGGAAGCATATGGATAATGAGTTTATCCGTCGGTGTATAGTCCGTAAACCCGCGCGGGATAAGGTGTTCCATAGGCCTTTGGGTTAGTAGCCCATAAATTTGGATGATTAGGGACCTGATCAATCGCCTAGGATTGGTACACAACTTGTTAATTTGGACTATTGGTCTTATGTGCTCTTATTTTCTCCTATTGACTTATAATTTGATGTGTTTTATGTTTGAAGGATTTTGGATATATGAGATGAGATGACCTTACGTGGTTTGGTTATAACTTGGTATTTGGAGATTTGGATTATTATCTGAACGGATTATTTTTATCATTATTTCAGTTGGCTACTTGAGAAGTAAAAGTTATTATGTATTCATTTGTTCTAAGATACGATATATCCAATGGTTATCTTTTAAGGCTTAATAAAATGCAAGTTTTCTTACAATATTGCATATACTCACGAATTGATGTATTCAAAAAGTAGGCAAGAACAAATTATTTTGTGTATCGTGCATCTTGCTTGTGTTCTCTTATCTTCGCCTTTAGCACGTTTCCTATTGAGTGTCGACTCACGTTTTATAATCCAACTTTTTTCAAGTAAGGCGGTGGATCCGGAGGCATGATAGTTTTTGACTTGTTATATATATATATATATATATATATTTAGAGCTTAGTTGATATACTTGTATTCCATTAATTGATGGTAAGATTTTGGAAGTCCTGTGACTTGGTATTCTTATGGGTTTGTAATAAATTTAATCAAATATTTTGACTCTCTCAAAAACTTGAACTTGAATACGCTTATGGGTAATTTTTCTATTGTTGGAGAGGTGGAAAGCCTCATTGGTCTTTATGGTACAACTTCCAGGTTTTCTTTTATTGGTGTTGACCATTTTGAAAAAGCCCTTGAAAAAAAAAAAATCTCTTCCATTTTTATTTATTTTTTTGAACTCTCGTGCTCAGATCATGCAAGTTCGGGACGTGACAAAAAAATATATAAAAAAGCGCTTTGAAGCTTTTTGAAATTGAGAGATTTGTATTGCAAAAATTCCTAAATATCTGACCGTTAAATTTGCGTATCATGTAGGTCTGCAGATTTACATGCCCTATGTAACTTGGTACTTAATTAACTTTGTTTCTACAGGTGGGTTAACAACCTTGGTTGACATGCCTCTTAATAGTTTTCCCTCTACAGTTTCTGAAAAAACATTTGAGCTCAAGGTATGCAGATTGACGCAAAAGGAATTGCATTTTTTAAGCTACTTAAGCCTACTTCTGAAAAAAAACATCACAATTGGTATGTTCACTTTGTCCTTTTTTTCTTTCTAAAAATCATTATTCTGGTTGCCAGTCACTAGAGGTCTTCGTTTGATCTTTCTCCAAAATACTGAACACTCAATGTAAACTCCATGAGAACTTGGCTTTTTGATTACTCTACTAGTAGTCCGTTCGTTGTGTTCATGGCTCTCTCTCTCTCTCTCTCTCTCTCTCTCTCTCTCTCTCTCTCTTCTTTATTTGTTTATTGAGTATGAGCCGAGGCTTTGTTCTGGGTTTATTGTGTGTTTATATTTTTGTAACATCAGAAGTCAGTCTTGGTGTAATTTAAGTCTAGGGAAAAGTAGTAAAAGAGCTGAAACAAAAAAGGACTTTATATTTGGTTATAGGCGTTACGAAATCAATTTTTGTGTTATTGGGTTTTTACTTATTTATTGCCAAAACTTACAAACTATTGCCTTTTCATATTATCTTTGTTGTATCTGCATAACAGATCCAGGCTGCAGAAAAGAGGATCCATGTTGATGTTGGTATGCCCTTGAGCTATACATGAAAATTCTTATGATTGGTGTTGTTTTACTCAACTGCAATATTAACAGGTTTCTGGGGAGGTCTGGTTCCGGAAAATGCATTCAATAGAAGTGCTCTGGATGGTCTCCTAAAGGCTGGTGTTCTTGGTTTGAAGGCAAGAGAGTTTGCTCTATTCTCTTTCTTTTATTTCCTTAATCTGCTTTTATTTGTGGAACGCCGGTGCCTGTTTGTTTGGGATATGCTGAATTACCATCAGTGCATACCATTTGTTTGTGATAAACAAAACAAAATATATGCGCTAGATTTTTGCTTTCATTACATGTAATACTTGACTGTCAGTTGCTCGGTATTGACATCAGAAAACTTTTTCTCAGCTTGATTGCCATTTCTCTTTGATAGCATGAGATGACGTATTATCTGACATTTGTTGCTCTTTTAGTTGTAGTCCTTTATGTGTCCTTCAGGGATCAATGACTTTCCCATGACAAATGCCGGCCATATAAAGGTGTGTTTGAACTTTTTTTTAGACTTTTAGACCCACATCTTGTGGGAAGCGTGGGGGCTGCTGTCCCCTTGGGGACAGCAGCGTGCTGCTGCCCTTGATTTTGGGGTCCATCCCGCTCTCGCTCCGATGATCGGAATCGTTCATTTTGTAAAGCTCGTCGAGTAGAACAACTATGAAAAAAATCAACTTAATTGGATATCATTAAGTGCCTGATCGAAACCTTTGTATCTTGAAAAGAATGGATCCGAAACACTGGATCAAATCCATTGTAACCAATGGACAGAGAGTTATATGGGCTTCGATCAGGCACTTAATGATATCCAATTAAGCTGAATTTTACAGAGTTGTTCTACTCGACGAGCTTTACAAAGTGAACGATTTCGATCATCGGAGCAAAAGCGGGGTGGGCCCCAAAATCGGGGCAGCAGCACGCTGCTGTCCCCAAGGGGACAGCAGCCCCCCAGCTTCCCATCTTGTGATGATTGTATAGGCTCAAACAACTTAAATGTTGTTATAATGTTTTTAACAAGATGAATCATTTTCTAAGAAAGTTGATCTCTTCATTCTCCTGTAGGAAGGGTTGTCTGTACTGGAAAAGTACAAAAGACCTTTACTTGTACATGCAGAGATAGAACAAGAACTTAAAGGCATCTTGGAACTGGAGAATAGTGCAGTTGACCCTCGATCCTATTCAACTTATCTGAAGACTAGGCCTGTTTCATGGTAATTTTTTTTAAGCATTCCCCTCCTCAGAATTTATTTTCATTTTTTCCTGTTATCAACAACTTTTAGGCTGTATTAGGGCTATTATTTATTCTTTAGTTCCCTGCTAGTTGCTTTCTCCTCAGTAAATATGTCCTTAAAAAACCATGGTCCAAAGATAGCCTTAACGTGGAGGTTTCGATCAGTGTTTATATTTCTTTGATTCTTAAATTGTTTGAAAGGCTGCTATGTTGTACCCAAATAGAAATGAGAAAGTTGAGTCATTTTGCGCTTACCTAGTTGAACCCGGAAAGAATGAAGGGAATGTGCTATTTGAATTTTGGTGACTCTGTTTGCTTCTCTGATTTGAATGATTTAAGTAAATTTCATCTTACATGAACAGTAATATTTACCTTGCCCGCTTTTTTTTTTGACTGCAGGAAGAGGCAGCTATAGAGAGCTTTTAACAGTAACAAATGGTACACGGACTGGTGGCCCTGCTAAAGGTGCTCATCTTCACATCGTTCATTTGTCTGATGCTAGATCTTCCTTAGAGCTAATTAAGGTACTTCAGACTTCAGAGTTCTTCTTTTATTTCAGATATGGATGGAGTGATGTAAAATAAAAATATGCACTGCCAATTGTGGGTGGCTCTTACGTGACATGTCATTGATTGAAAAGAACAATAATTATGTACTAGCCCCATAAGATTTATACCCGTTGGGGAGGTAATAACTAATCATTGTGGGACAAGCCCTAATAACTTCTCTTTCAGTGGAATGTTACCATAGCTTTTTTATGAAGTTTGAAATTCACTTTTTCAATTCATTCTTTTATGTAGGAAGCAAAACGTAATGGCGATAGCATAACTGTTGAAACTTGCACCCACTATTTAGCCTTTTTAGCTGAAGAGATCCAAGATGGAGATACACATTTTAAGTGTGCCCCGCCCATTAGGGATTCTGCAAATAAGGAAACACTATGGGAAGCTTTAATGGTATATTTAATTTCATGATGCGAATTTCCATTGTTTTTCTGTCATCTTGGATCATTCTACCTGATTCTATAAATGTCAGGGTGGACATATCAACTTGCTAAGCTCTGATCATTCACCGTCAGTACCAGAACTCAAACGCTTTGATGATGGTAACTTCTTGAAGGCATGGGGTGGTATATCTTCATTGCAGGTTAGCTTAGTCAGTTCACAGCTATGAGCATTGGAAGTGGCGTAGCTATATGTGTGTAAGTGTTGGATTCATCTGATTCTTTTTTACAAGGACATGAGAACACTAAAAATACTTTTCTTTCATTTTCTTCGATCAATTATGTTTACAAAATATGACTCACGACTTCATGCATTATTGGAGAATTCTATGCACAATTCTGCAGTAAACTTGAATACTGAATATACTTCCTAGATGTCCAACTATCCTTACTGATGATGTCTATGTTCAACTAAAACTGTCTTGGCATATATTCCTTTGCCTTAGCTAAGTGTCAAGTGACTAACACAGTAGTTCTTATATCTTATGAAGTCCACATAACACAGGTTCACAGTAATGTTTCTGCCAAATAGAAGTTAACTGGATATCAAAATGCATTTGATTGATACTCCTTGATAATGTGTGTGTTGAATGATGAAGTTAGTTTTCAAATGTTCTGTAATTCCATGTGCAATGACACATTTCTTAAGTCTACTCACCACGAATGTTGAGGATTCATAGTTCCAAGGCTTCAGTTTATCAATGGGCTTAATTTCCAGAGGATTGTTGTTTTTATCTTTGAATGTGACCAATTTTGTATTTCTCTTCCTGTAGTTTGTTGTCCCTGTGACGTGGACCTATGGCCGGTAAGTATGGAATTACTATGGAACAATTAGCTTCATAGTGGAGTGAGAAGCCTGCCAACCTTGCTGGCCTAGATTTGAAGGTGACACTCTTATTGATTAATTGTTATCGAGCTTATCTCAGATTACCAAAGTGCAATCCTTAGATGGTGAAAGAATCATTATGCTCCCAAAATAGATTATTACAAGATTTTTTTGGGGTTTTTTTTTAAGCACTATTATCTGTTGACACATTATACATGTTGTAACTAGAACGCTGTAGCACTTGCACAAACAGAAGAAGAACCCGAGGGTTAATGGAAATTGCTTTCACACGCTGCATTGTGGACAATATCACCTGGATTGTGGTGAAGTTTCATGATCACAAGGCAGATCCAACTAATCTGAGCACGCGTAGAGGCATTTGAAGGACATTAATCATGTTGTGATGCTTGATTGTGTTCCTTTGAACAGTTTCATCTTAGACTAATTGTTGTTTGGCAGGGGAAGCAAGGTTTCCATTATGCATGATTCTTCTTATTCTTTAGTACTTTTCTTCTTATTCATGGTTTTCTCACATAAAACATAGACTCATTTTCCTTTGTTTTTGTTCTTGATTTCAAAGTTTGGAAGGAGTTATAGTTGAAGATTTAGACAATGGCAGTCAATTGGTACGCAACAATGGACAAAGATGACCTCTTCAGGTAACCAATTTAAATTAATGTCACTCCTAGTATCAGTTTCATGATTATTGTGCGTATATGTATGTGTTGTGCAGTGTGTTGCTTTAAAATTGTTTTTGTAGTTAATAGTTTTTATATTACTATTGTGTTAGTTTGAATATTTCTATACTTACAGGTATGTGTTCGGCTTTGGGAGCAAGACGGCGGTATAAACTAGGTAAAGAAGTAATCTTCAAGTAAAGAACATCTCTGCGGGTGAAGAATTGGGGTACTTGAATGATATGGTAGCCTAGTTTAGGATTTCATTTTATGGAAAGGGAGATTACATTAGTGTTTTCCTAATGAGTGTAATTACTCTGACTCTTCAATGTAGTTTGTGCTGGAAAATTATTTTCCAATCTATATTGTAATGAATCTTCATCTAATGGTTGAATTATTTATTTTACATTGACATCATAATGTTCAATGTTTTTATTGCCATGCCATAACTTTGCAACTACTGTAGCATCTCAGGGCTTGCTCCTTTTTCCTTGCCTTTTGCAGTTTTATACTCTTATTCACCCTTTTCTTTGCCAAACATAATCTTTAAGTCAAACCCAGCTAACACCTTGATCCAGTCCTTAGGGGGTGAGTTTGCTGGTTCTTCTTCTATGTTAGTGTCAGTCCATTCTTGATCGAAGAAGATTTGCATTCCAGGATGCCTCTGCTTAGTGGCTTCATCTTCCCATGTTTCCGTAAAACAACAAAATGGGAAGTCCTCACCTTCTCTAACAAACCGACCATTGAGCGTCTTTGGGACCACAAACGCCTTTTCCTTGACTATGTTTCCCTTTGCCTTAGCCTTTTCCATGCTTTCTTTTCTCTTCTCCTCTATTTCAGCCTCCGTCGGGGTGCAGCCAAGACCAAAGGCTTATTGATTGTGCGGGGGATCAATCATTTGTGGGATGCCTTGTGATCTTTTGCCTAAACCCAATCAAGGGAAGTAGTTCTGCTTCTTCATCATTCGTATGGCGGGAGTCCTTACTTAGAAACTTCTTTCATCCATCAAAGCTTGCATGGCAGTTGCTTCCTTAAGACTGAACCCAATAAGAAAAGTTTCCTCTACCTCGGCCCCCACCTCTTGCACAGGCGTATCGAAATGAGCTTGGATTGATGAGTCCCCTAGGATGGTCACAATCTTTCCACTTGCTGCAAACTTAACCTTTTGATGCAAAATGGAAGGCACTGCCCCAGTGTCATGTAGCCAAGGCCTTCCCAGCAAGAGATTGAAGGTGGTCGGTATATCCATTATGTGGAACTCCACATCTCTCTTGATCGTTTCCACTTCCAATGCTAGGGTAACACATCCAACCATTCTTCTTTTTGAATTGTCATATCTCCTTACACCTTGGCTTGAGGGGTGTATGTTAGTAGGGCCTACTCCCAATTTGTTGAGGGTTCTTTGAGGGCACACATTCAAAGCGGACCCGTTATCCACCAAAACTAACGGGATCCACTTAGTGAGACACTTGAGGGAGATGTATAGGGGTTTGTTGTGTGCAAGACCTCCAGGAGGCAGATCTTTGTTAGTGAAAGCTATTGTTGGTTTCGGGGCTTCGGATGCCATTATGAAGCCTACCAAATCCTCAAGGGTGATATCGTTGGGAACTTTGGCTTTCCCCAAAGTCTTGAAAAAGGAATTGCGATGCTCATAAGAAGACCTGAGCAGTCCTCAGATAGAGATATCAACTTGGATTTTCTTCAATTGTCTTAGTTGTCTTTTCCAGGTTCCACCCCTTGACTTTCCTCTTCTTCTTCTTCCATTACTCAGTTTGTGGCCGAGCTTTCTCCACTAAACTTAGGAGGTTTGTACACTCTTCCACTTCGGGTGAGATGATCTATCACCTCTTCTTGAATGCCCCAAGGGTCAACAGGCTCAATTCTTTTAGCTTCCCAATCACTTGGCAAGGCTTGGTGCATTTCCAACCACCAATCCCCATAGTCAATTGCATATATGTAAGGGAGGCTGGACGCTTCCTCTTTTGTCATAAGACACCCATAGTCCTCAGGGAAAATTGAAGATGGTTTGGCTTGCATATTTGGGACAATATATTGGGTAGGATTATATGTGGAGTTGTAGGATAGGCTTATAAGATTGATGTTTCGAGGTGGTGGTTCAGCATTGTGGGTGGGGAGCGGGTTGATTTGCACATTGGGTTTGGGTGGCTTTATGGCTTGGCTATCAATGAGATCTTGGATTAATGACAGAGATGCATGCAGCGGTCTGTCTCATGCCCAAGGTGTTGGTGGTAAGCACATTGTTTGTTGGCATCAAAGTTTGGGCCATAATGTGGCTGAAGAGGTGGGTTACTCGAGGAGTTGAGATGCCCTTGGCAGCTTAGAATGGCCATGGCTTGGGATGAAGTCATATAGAGAGGGTTGAAATTGCGGCGGGGGCGATTTGAATTTTGGGAAGAGCTAGCTTGGAAAGGATCTTGTGGTAAGGTTGGGTCAAGCATTTTTATGGAGGCATGAGAAGTATGCATAGGAAAGGTTTTCTTGGGTGGAGGAGGAGCTTCTTCTTTCCCAATGAGCCCCAGCTTGAATCCATCTTCAATCTGTAGCCCAGTAGCATGCAGGCATTTGAAATTGGTGATAGCCTAAATGTAGATATGCCTAAGGTACTTGGGTTGTAGATTTTTGACAACTATCCTTACTTGATCTTCCTCAGAGGGACGGTTCTTCATCTTAGTAGCCTTCTCTCTCCATCTAACCACAAAGGTAGCAAAGTTGTAACGCCCTGAATTTTGGGTACGTTAAAGAGACAATTTTATTGAAAACCTCAAAATAAAGTCTGGCTCTTATTACAACAAACTCTCAACAGGAGTTCAATATTTACACAAATGAAGGGGGGTTCTAGGGTCCCTAACTACAGCTCCTCTTGCTCCTCCATCCTAGCCAGCTCCTCAGCTCCAAGACTTCCACGGTGAACTGTTCATCTTGAATAACTACAAGGTCTGACACATTATACCGGCGTCACCACCAATATAATATGTCAGGGTCACCAAAAGGCAACACCGTGAGCTACAACGCTCAATAGGAAATCCTTACCCACCAACCTTAACTTACAAACAAGGCTATAATAAAACATCGATTTCCACATGATACGTATATACACAGTTAACAATGACACATCCACATTCATTAATCAACCATCGTTGGTGTCCAAGATTCTCTAAGTTTCTCCTACGCGACTCATCGTAGACCATGTCAACATTTTCAATTACAAATCAACCTTTGAAAATCATTTGTATTCAAAATCATTTGCATTGGCTCCGTACCGTGGATAACCAAGCTACACACCCAACCTTTTAAAATCATTTGCATTGGCTCCGTACTGCGGATAACCAAGCTACACACACAACCTTTCAAAATCGTTTGCATTGGCTCCGTACCGCGGATAACCAAGCTACACACACAACCTTTCAAAAAAAATCATTTGCATTGGCTCCGTACCGCGGATAACCAAGCACACACCCAACCTCGGCTCCGCCGCGCCGGGTTCCCGAGTATCCTCACAATGGTTCCGCCGCGTCGGGTTCCCATTGGCACACATTTGCATTGGCTCCGTACCGCGGATAACCAAGCTACACACCCAACCTCGGTTCCGCCGCGCTGGGTTCCCGAGTATCCTCACAATCGTTCCGCCGCGCCGGGTTCCCATTGGCACTCAAAACACACACCACACAATGGGCTACCACGTCCGGCCATATTGCGATTTTCCAAAACATTTCAAAAATCGTTCGTTTAACTCACCCAACCTCGGTTCCGCCGCGCCGGTCTCCCGAGTATCCTCACAATGGTTCCGCCGCGCCGGGTTCCCATTGGCACACACACAACCTCACAATGGTTCCGTTTTTCCCGGATCCCATTGGAACACACACACACCTCACACAATGGGCAAGTCCGGCCAAATTGCGGATTTCAAATCTTTTCACCCTTTTCAAATATTTCTTTTACACACGCAAACACACAACTCACATAATGCCACCCAAAACCGGTCATTATGTAGTTTCAAAAAATATTTTCTTCCTCGAAAAATATTTCCTTTCATTAACCACACCCTAGGTGTCATGGTTCTACTTTATCGATTCTCGTGTCTCGTTATCATGCAAAGACTTCGCGGTAGGACAAAAATAAGCATGAATCATTCTAACAAGATCATCCAATTCTATATCACTTATCTCACTCAATCATCACTTATAGCATAACGCCACATGTACGGACGTCTTTGGAGTGTATCACTTATGCTTATTCAAAGCACAACGCCACATGTACGGACGTCTTTGGAGTGAAATCACTTATGCTTTACCACATCACAAGTAATACAAGCAATTCATATATGCATACTCTTAATCATCTTAAAGATCAAAATACAAATACTTCTAAACAAACGATAAGTTCTATATTTCGAAATTCGTTAAGGATAATCTACTTTCTAACATATGGTTCTATACGTAGAGTTAGGGGACAAGGAATTCTACCTTACTTCTTGGCGGTAGTAACGGCTACGGAAGGTTAGTCGGCGGTCGGATGGAGTAACTTCCTACGGTGGTCTCCGGTAGCTTCAAAAGAGAAAGGTTTCTCTCGAAACTTCTTCTTGACTAATACTACTCTACTTTATGGATCGAAGGGTGGTCGGGTGGCGGTTTAGTGGCGGCTTAGGATGAGTTTCTTGAAGAACACAAGAAGAACTCAAGAACAAAAGAAGAACAAAAGAAAGAACAAGAAAGAACAAGATTTTTCTAGAGAGAGAAGTTGCTAGGTGAAGGTGTGAGTTGAATGGCAAACATGGGGTGCTATTTATAGGCAAAATTCTTGGCTCTTCCTCTCTCTCTATGGCCGGCCCTCTCCCTCTCTAAATCCTCCATGGATTTGCTCCATTAAGTCATCAAATCAACCTTTCAACCAAGTCATAGCCCTTCCTCCAATCTTAGGCCAAATCTTAGGTGTAAGGCTATGAAACAAACTAAGATCTTAGGCTTTCTAGGAAATTATAACTAGGTTTAGCTTGTAGTCAAAGTCTTAGGCTAATAAAGGCTAGGTTTGTGTCATAATGGTCCATCATAGGTTGTCATTAGGCAAAAATAGACTAAGGCCTATTTAGGTAGCTTTGCATGGCTAGGTTAGTTCTTGGATGGGATTATGGAAGATTTGATGCAAGGAAAGGAGACAAGAGTACAAGATTTTGTGTTAAAGAATAATAGGAGTACAATGGAGAGTTATGTTTGGTTAGGAGAAAGATTCACTCATGGACTTGAAAGATCAAAGAAAAATCAAGCATGGTACAACCAACCTTCCTCTCTCCTTCCTCCTCTCTCTCTCTCTCTCTCTCTCTCTCTCTCTCTCAAGTACACACACATGTATATATATATACAAATGCAAGAAAGAATAAGAAAGGTACAAAGTACAAGATTTCCAAAATCAAATACCCATTAAAGAAATCCAATTAGGCACATGCCCCTTCAAATAAATAAACTAGTGTACAAATGTACTCTAGGAAGATCAACTCCCCAATAAATTAATCCAATTGGGTACAAAATCCCAACATAAAATAATAAAAGGGTACTTAGGAAAACTTAGGTTTTAAATACTACCAAGTACTAGCATAATAAAAATATTGGTACCTCATCCCATGGGGTTTTTGAAAAAGACTAGTTTATTAAACCCATGTATTTGGTGAAAGAATAAATCTATTACCCAATGGATAATAAATCCCCTAACATTTATTGTCCAATGGACAATAGCTACTAGGAAACTTTTATAGTAAAATAATCAAAAAGTACTTTAAAGAAATTTTAAAAAAAGTCTATAATGGTACTTTGCTCAAATCTTTCATTAAACTCTTTTAATATAAAGAACTGGGTTTCTATTATCCAATGGATAATAGTTTTCCTAACTTTTATTGTCCAAAGGACAAAGAATAAAACCTAATTAATAAAAGAAAATAAGTAATTTCTAAGGTTGAAAAAGATTGACTAGTCAAATCAACTTTATTGGAAAGTTTTCTAGTCACATCGGTACTTTATTTGGTCAAAAGGCTCTATTACCCAAGGGTCACTAACTTCCCTAACGGTTATTATCCAATGGGTAATAATTTTTCTTGCGGTTAATAACCATTGGACAAAAGAGTACAAGTACCTTTTATTTTAAAATAAGATTTTGAAAGACTACATGTACTTTTATAATAAAAAGTTTATTATCCAATGGACAAAAATTACCCTTGTGGTTATTAACCAATGGATAATAGAGGGGTGGGAGAATCCCCAATAAACAAAGAATAAATGTACTTTGCACATGTGAACATACACCATTAAAATATTATATCCTTGTACTTATCAAAATATTTTAAAGGAAAGCCTATTGTCCAATGGATAAAAATTACCCCAACCATTATAGACCAATAGGTAAAAGCAAAATGTTCAAAAGTTTCAAAAGGTCCAAAAGGTTCATCGAGTAGCTAGGTGAGTCGGTTGCTCGGTTCCTCCAACTAGTCGGTTGGAAAATAACTAAATTGGTCACGTAAGGTTTCTTGTCGAGAGTTCAACACATGACCAAAAATCTAATTACGACGAAAATTAATAAGAAATTATATAACCTTTCAAGAGAAAATAAGTAATTCAAATAAAATTCAAATATTTAACGAAATTTTTACTGACCAAAATTCAGGGGCGTTACAAAAGTCTTCGTTCGACTCTTACTTGGTCATCTCTAAATTTTGAGTGGTTAACTCAATCTGAACATTATATGCATATTGCTTGACAAAAGCTTTGGCAATTTGCAGCCAAGTTTGATAGTGCACAAATTCTAAAGTGAGAAACCAATCGAGAGCACTTCCAGTGAGAGTCCTTTGAAACAGTTAAGCGATGAGCTCATCAGTCAAGCCCATCAACTTCAGGGTGTTGATAACATGGCGGATATGACTAGTAGGGTTGCCAGTCCCATTGCACTTCTCAATGTTTGGCATCTTGAATCTTTCAGGCAATTGAGAGTCTGGGTAGAGGCCTTTCCTTCAAAATCCAGAATTTGGTCCCTTTGTGAACGGGCCAAAGCATGCTTGAATTCTTTGACTTGTTTGGCCAGCTCAAGATTTTCTGTTGTTACCACTTTAAGAGGATTCTCATCTTCTTCCTAGTCTTCTTTGCCCTCAGTGTCTCTTGCTGCTTTCTCGGCTAGCAAAGTGGCAATTTGAGCTTGGAGCTCGACAATGGAGGCATCGTTGTCTAACATTTTTGAAATAGGAATGGGATGAGAGCTTGGTGAACTTCGGGGATTGGCAGACAATCAGGTTTGCTGAGAGGATGACCGTGAAGACCTTGGAAGTGATTGGGACCATTGCAGTGTAGGTGTTTTGACAGGCGAGGATGTAAAACGGGATGGCTGTAAAGACCTCTGTTTGGCGTGGCTTCAGGTGTTGTAAGAGTATACTGGCTGTGGTTGCTTCTTTGGCTTACCTATCGTGCCTTCTTTCAAAAATAGAATATCTGCAAGTCAGTACTTGGTTGTATAGGGCTAGGATTTGGGCTAAAAATCCCAACCCTTCTACACAGAAAGAAATGTTACAACAACAATTTATACAAGGTGTAAGGAAGAACTTCAAGGTTAAATGCAAGTAAATCACTAGCCTGTAGGTTCCTATCTTATTTTGATAAGTTCTATGGCTCTCTAACACATGTAAGGTTTGGGTAGACTCGAGGGTGCTCCATTGTCAAAAGGCACCAATCCTCTCACCAGCCCATCATAGGCGGTAATCGGGTGATTCCCTTTTTGATATACCACTAGGTACAAGTGACTGTGGAGTTTGCTGGAACCCATAACATAGCCCGTGACATGACGGGATATTAGGTGAACTCAACCAAGTTGCCTGCTCGATGCATATGATACAAGAATTAAATAAGGCAAGCATTAATCTTATGTCAAATTTTCTGGTTATGGCTCTCAATTCCCCAGCAGAGTTGCCAAAAACTATAGACACCTCCCAAATGGGGCATTGCCATATAGATTGATCATGTTTGTTTTGTTCCACTTCATAAACCAAGATCGTGGATATTCCCATGGCTAGGAACATCGCCACATGATAACGGTTATCATCAAAATAGAGTTGCCACCTAGTTTATAAAAACTAGAAAAAATAGATAGAGATTCCAGGTACAGGAGCCAAGAGTACAATAAGGGGATGGCATTAGGCACCCCTCTTTGCCCAATCATGAGATTGGCCCATAATTGTTCAACATATGATTAATACTTGCTTCGTAATTCTAAACACATAAACTGGTTTTAGCCTTTAAACAGTTAATGGTGAGCCACTACAACAATGAAAGCATGCATTAAAAATAAGCAGAAGAGGCAGTCTGTCCCAGCAAATGGATTCCACGGCCAGTGAATTGATGTCATGACCGAGGAATCCTACTGGATCTATGTACCGGTCGTAGGATCGATGCTCCAACTGATGTTCTTCCTCACACCAGATCAAATGATTAGTAGAAAATCAAAATACTTCCGTCAATTGCTTGATTGCTTCGGATTGAAGGTGATTGACTGACTTGCTTCTCGAAACCCCAGGGTTACGGTTTGTACTTCGGGGTTTGATTGCTCGAATTGCGGCTACCTTCAGGATGTGAGGGCTTTTGTAGAGGGAGTATAAGAGAGTGTTTTTGCAGGGATTCATGGCTTAAGAGGGTGAATTGTGAGTATAATTTTGGAACCCTAAGGGTCCTTTATATAGGCACCGGATGACATCACTCCAACCAATCACAATGCACAAATTAATAGGAAGTATATGAGCACAAGATCTCTTCTCAGAATCTCCTTTCGTAGCCCGAAAGAATCAGAATTTGGCTGCTAGGGTTTTGAGCATCAGATCAAACGATTGACAGAACATTCCAGAATTTGGAAAAACGACGATCTGGCAGCCGAAGGATCGATCAGGAGACCAAGGAATGGTTCTCACGGGCGAGGGATCAATCTCTTAGGGAGATTTTCAAACAACATGTTTCACGAGTGAAAGAATGAAGTGGAGGCTGAGAGATCAATAGTACGACCGACAAATGTATTTTCCTAGAATGCTGTATTTCTGTCTGAAAGACTATTTGGCTCTGAATTAGGTCATCTAAGTGGCTAAAAGTACTCCCCAAAAGTCCATGGGTTTACAAGAAGGTCAATCAGCAATCACATATATTTATTCATCATCAGGATGGTCCCCAAGGTGGGACTTGAAATAATCGTTAGGCCAAATTGGGGTGTCTACAAGGGCTTAAGTCGGCGGCCTCGTCCGGCTTAGCTCAAAGCCAGCCCTGGGAATATGATTACAGGAATACAATACCTGAAGTAATTTCATTCCAGTGTTTGGATTAATTCAATAATCTTTATGTAGGAATCATGTTTTTTGAAAATTTATCAAAGTAAATATTTTCTTTTTCTTTTTTATTGATTAAGCCAGGACTAAGATTCTCATGGGATAGGGGACTGATTAGATTCCCACTCAATCTTGTAATGTGATTCCTGATCGAATGTGTCGTCACAAATCATAATCTTATTCATGTCTCTCCCAAACATGGAAATCCTGAGAGTGTGGTATCACATTCCTATTCGTGTTCCTTCCAAACATTGGAATCATGGAAGTATAGTGTCACATTCTGATTCTTCCTCAAGATTCATGTCATCCGAACTGAGCCTTAAGTACTTTTGTTTGGTTTCCAAAAGGTTGTGGATGACCAATTTAATTTGTAATCGAATCCAAAGAGCTTACAAGTAAGGAATTGAAACAATACGATGAACAAGCAATGTAAGTGGAAAATCCCTAAGAGGGTAAAAATTACTAATCAAGCACTATGTATGCCATTGTGAAGTTACAAATAATCTTCACCTATGATTTGAATCCCCATAATTGCCCCAAGACCTACTTGTCAAATCCACATTCAACACACCCAGTACTTGATTGTCACCGCCTTGAATCCTCAAGTCTTCCAAATCTTCTTCCAAAAATCTACCAGAAGCAACTTGAAGTTGGTAAAAACCTCTTGAAGCTTTGATTGAAAGATCAAAGACTCATGGATCTTGTTTATACTTCAAGATACAATATTACTCTATGGTTTTTCTAGTCTGAAAACCGATTTATATAAGTTGATGTTTATACGCTGCTCTCGTAACCCTAGATGTGAATAAAACATGTCTTTCATATAATTCACGTAGACAGGAGGTTCTGATTGATGAGCCGATAAACCGATCAATCTATTTTACTCTGATTGATCTCCTTTAAAACTGATTGATTTGATCGCTGAAGACTTACTGCCTTTGGTCATTTGATTCACTCTCTCTATTACGTGAACATGACTCCTTTCACTCTATTTTTATACAGATTCACTTAATTTTGAAAAAAAATTACAACTCGATAAAAATAGAATACAAAGGAATTGTATTTGGTCAACGAAATTGCCGACCAAAAAGGAACAGAGCATTTTGGAGCTAACAGTCGGAAGTGACATTCCAGCGGCATCCAATTGCCACAGATTACTCTAGATTGATAGTTTCCCCTATACTCATTTTTCTTTCGTATCACGGGTCAAATTTGTAACATGTGTAATTTTGGTACTCGCTCCGTCCCATATAATGTTTGTTCGGTCTGCAAAACGAGGATGTAAAAATAATACGATTTTTTGCCTAAAAAAATTCAAAAAATAATTAACAATTTACTAGATATCAATAAGTTCTTTTAATTTATGAAAAAAGTTTGAATTTTTCTTGAAAGAAATGCATTACTTTTGGGGACGAGACAAACATTATCTGAGGGAGGTAATATATTTTTTGTACAGTACTCTCTCTCTATGTGTGTGTATCTCTCTCATTGGGAAGGCTTTGGTCTTTCCCGATGCAGAGCAAAATCAACATCATCCAGTACTTGACCCCTTTCTTTTTCTTTTTCTTTTTTGGCAATGCAAGATGTCACAGTCAGTTTGCGCACACTTCAAACTAATTTGTACAACCCCTCCATAGCCATTTCACACGCTTACTCATGAGGGTGAGGTGGCCTCAAGGGTTGCTGTGAAGAGAAATCGAACCCGAAACTTTAGCAGAGAACAAACTCTTAAAGTTTAGGCCAAGACCACTAAACCAATCTTTTGAGGTTAACCCCTTCCTTTTTCTTTTTCTTTTTTCCCCTGATGGTATACATACACTTGAATCCTTTTCCACGTTTCTTGTTTAATCAATTAACTCAGTGATTTAGTGAAACAAAAGACAATAACATAGATTCGGCCTTGCTTAAAAAATGATTTAATAGTTTGATGAATATCTAAGTATTCACCTATTCATGCCACTTGGACCAGCATTATCCCTCAAAAGGTCAAAAAACACATGCCAAATCCTCAATCGACAGGACGAGGGCCTTATCTTTTACGCCTAAGTTTTGGACTCTTATGGGGTCAGTAGTTACTTGAATCAATTGGAACTCCAGTGTTGAAGATCATGAACATGAGTGTTGATTGGGCGTCCGGCTGTGGTGCTCCTTGGGAGTACCATAGAAGTTTTGGTTGATTGGGGCTTTGTATGAGTCAAACATTACCAAAAACAGAAACAATCTTGCTAGCACCACATATACTTACACACCCAAACACACATTCACAATCACATGAGTGGTGGGTCTCACACATACTAACACTTCATGCTGAAGCTGTTAGTAGCTCTTTAGATCTTATGTTGATTGTTTTTGAATATGTGGGCTGCCTCTTGATTTAACTGAAGCTGTATTTGGATTTTGAATCAGTGAGAAGATTTTTGTCCCTCTCTTTTGTTCTTCTCTCTTTTTCCTTTATTTTGAAAAAAAATTACGAATCAAGGTCCGCTTGTTTATCATTAATTATTGTCTCGTTTGCTTATCTAATGTCTGACAATAAGCAATGATAGTAAAATGGGCCTCAATAGAGAAGCATAACATAACAAATTGTTAAATGATTCAAGATTGAGTTTAAAAACACGTTTGAGATTGCCTCAAGTCTAATCACACATATATGGCTGAAGGAGGTTATCAAACAGTGTCTCCTTATCAACTCTATTTGCTTACACCATAACCAAAGTCATGCCACCTGAATTGGCTCAATTCAATTCATATGAGATTTGTTTAAATTATACTGAAAACGTAAAGCTTGAAGAAATTTCACAAATTCGTAAAGTTTTCAAGCCAAGTTTAAATAACCTGTACTCAGTAGAGCTACAACTGTAACAACTCCGATTTTTAGAAAATAAAAATTTCTTTTAATTATTTGAAACTTCCTTATAAATTCTTGGATTTGCTTTATAACTTTCATTTTAAGCTTTAATAATACGTCATAATTAGATTTGAAACTTATAAAATTATATCTTTTCGCACCAAACAATCTAGTCTTTTTCTAAAGACAAGTATGCTTATAAAAACACTTGTATATTTTCCTAGTGAGTGAAATAAAATCTTTAAATTGTATTTCTTGGCTAGAAATCCTACTTGGCAAGTAGAATTAGCTTCCAACCAATTAGTTAGAGAAACCTAACTACCATTTCACCTAGTTACATTCTTCTAACCCTAGATGAACCTTTTTAACCATCTTTGAGCCTTGTGAACCCTCCAAACCCTAATTGAACCACTAGACCATAGGAAGTAATCATAATGCTTCCAAAAGTGGTATACTTAGGTTTACCATGCATGCAAACCTAAGGGATTATATATATGTATGTATATGAGTAACGGGCCAAATTTTGAGAACGTTAAATAGACATTTTCATTGAAAATCTAAATAGAGTCTAGCTCAAGAGTACTTTCATTCAACAAAAGGAGGGGAAACTAGGGTTCATATCTACTGCTCCACCTGCTCCTCCATCCTAGCCAGCTCCTCAGCTTCGAAAGTCTCCAAGGTGTAGAGTTTTCCCTGTTCATCTACAAAGTCTGACACATTTTACCAGCGTCGCCACCAGTATAATATGTCAGGGTCACCAAAGGTAACACCATGAGCTACGAAAGCTTAGCAGAACAATCCCATACCCGCTAACCCATAGCTTACACATAATAGGGCATAGAATTAGTGAGATCCACATAGTACATGCGTATTTTAACAAAACAATTAACAATGACACATTCACATTCACTATTCAACTAACGTTGGTGTCCGTGATTTCTGAGTTTCTCCTATGCAATATCTCGTAACCCGTGTCTCCATTTTTCACTTTTCATTTTCCCAAATTAACATTTCCAAAATCGTTTTTTACACACTCAACCTCGGTTCCACTGCTTCGGGTTCCTGAGTATCCGCACAATGGTTCCGCCGCTCCGGGTTTCCATTGGCACACAATTGGCATTGGCACCTCTCCGCGGTAACCAAGCCACATACCCTACCTCGGTTCCGCCGCTCCGGGTTCCCGAGTATCCGCATAATGGTTCCACTGCTCCGGGTTCCCATTGGCACACAATTGGCATTGGCACCTCTCCACAATAACCAAGCCACACACCCTACCTCGGTTCCGCCGCTCCGGGTTCCTGAGTATCCACACAATGGTTCCGCCGCTCCCGGTTCCCATTGGCACACAATTGGCATTGGCACCTCTCCGCGGTAACCAAGCCACATACTCTACCTCGGTTCTGCCGCTCCGGGTTCCCGAGTATCCGCACAATGGTTCCGCCGCTCCGAGTTCCCATTGGCACACACACACACGCACACACACCACGCAATAGGCTACCACATCCAGCCTCATTTGTGGTTTCAAAATATTTCTTTTTTTCAAAAGACATCTCATCATTAACCACACCCTAGACGCCATGTTTCTACTTTCTCGATTTCTGTGTCTCGTTTTCATGCAACGACTCTGCGGTAGGACTTTTCACCTATGTAATCATAAATCATTCATTGTAATCTTGAAACTAAACTAGCAAGATCATCCAACTCTACATTAATCATCATGCTCAAACCACAACTTAAAGCATAACGCCACATGTACGGACGCCTTTGGAGTGAAAATCACTTATGCTTTACAACAAGACAAGTACTACAAACAATTCATGATACATGCTCATAACCATCCTAAAGATCAAAATACGAATACTTCTATCAACAATAAAGTCTTATCTTTCGGAAACCGTTCTTTCTTCCTTGGTGGGAAATTCAATACAACATATGTTTACTAGAGTAAGAGTCGATTATTCCAACATACGGTTTAATGTTATACGTTGAGTTTAGTGGACAAAGGGAATCTACCTTTCTTCTTGGCAGTTGGTCGGTTTTGAGAATAGGTCGTCGATTTTGCAAATTGACGGCGTAACAGCTCCGAAGTGCTTCGAAAGAAAGAGAGATGGATTTTCTCTTCCTAGAAACAACTTTTCTAACTAAACTAGGCTATTTTAATGATCTAGGGGTGGTTTGGTGGTAGCTCTCAAGAACTTAAAGAAACTTGGACTTTGGAACTAAGAAAGCTTAGAAATTCTAGAGAGAAATGAGAGCAAAGAGTGAAGGTGTGAGAATGACTTGTAATGAGCTTACTATTTATAGGCCCAAGCTCCCTCTCTCCTCTCTCTCACCCGAATCTCTCTCTCTCTCATATCTTTGATTTTTTTTCTTCCTTTTGTCATGTCAAGGCGCTGGTGGGTAGGTTGAAGGGTAGTTGTAGGGAGTTATTCTCGAACAGATAGAATTAGTAACGTGGTACAAGGGACCATGGTATAAATATAATAAGAGCAGTGGCATGCGAAGTCGCCGGCCAGAGAATCTTGTTCGGCAAAGAGAAGTGCCGAACAGAGGGAGAGCTCTTGAGAAGACATCAGCCCAAGTAATTGATAAAAGACTAGCTACATGTGAAGTCACTGGTCCAAATGGTCTGTTCGGTAATGAGATGGCCAAGCAGAGGGGATCCTCCAGAGAGAAAGTCTTAAGTGATAAGGTGGTAAAGGCATTCTAGGAGAGGAAGGAAAATCAAGATAAACTAAGGAATGGGATATCGAGAATATAGGATCTGGGAAAGATACCCAATGAGAATGGGATGTTCGGCCAGTTATGGAAAAGAGTCCTAAGAGGGCTAAAGTAATGAACTAATAAAGGGAATAAGAATCCAAGATATCCAGGGTTTCCTATACGAGGTAGAAAACCTGGGGCAACACGGATACTTGGGCAGCAAGCATCCATGAATCAATAAATATAAGGTAAACCAAGAGGTAAAAGGTATGCAATACGTTGCAATACAATTATTCTCCTAATGATAATTAGGGTTTCCCTGCTAGTACGTGATACTAACTTTGGCATCGGAGGGCCTTCGCCACGAAGAGGCAAAGGTGCGCTCACCCTTTGTCTGTTTTGCAGGTTAAGGTTCTGACGACGAACTAGGGTTCTGGTGTAGAGGCAAGAGTAGCCGTTGCAATCTAGTGCAGTTCTATGCACTAATTGTTTTCATCCCCCTACAATTGGCACTGTCTGTGGGAAAATAAAAGAGTTCCCTTTGAAGAACGACCATGGTGGAAGTAGATCCAGCAACGCCGCTCGATCCAAAGAATTTGCTGGCTGGCGGAGGTGATAAATCCCCACCTGGGGCTCCGAGAAAGCCCGATGGCAGACATGGGAGGACCACGAGTAAGGGCCGACCCCTTACTGTTCATAACAACTCTAAGAGCAAAGAGGGAAGGACAGCCTCAAGATCCACAAGAAGGAGTAAATCCCACCAAAGGGAAGAATCAGTTGCACACTTAAAGAGTGTGCATTATTGCAAAGATGTCCTCAATAAAAAGAGGCAAGGAATCGAAGAGTATGCTCGTTTGATCAAAAGACGAGAACACGAGATCCGAGAGTTGGAAAGGATTCGAGAACACCCAGAAGATTCTGGACTCTCACGGAGAAATTCCAGGAGAGATGAGTATACTATGGTGAAATATAAGAAGGCTCTTTCATGAGGAAGAAGGAGCAAAAGTAGAAGTCCCACCCCAAGTCGACATAAAGCTTCTCCACGAAAGGAGAGGAACAGGAGTAAGAGTCGAACACCAGAACGGCGAAGGGCTTCATCAAGGAGAAGGAGGAACAGGGGCCGAAGTTCTACCCCTGAAGAGGAAGGGACCCGAAAACATCATAGAGATAGGTACGAGAGACCTGATTCCGATTGGGAAAAGACTAGACCCAACAAGATAAAGGAATGAGAAGACGGGACCATGACTGCACGGAAGGCACTCAGTAATATTGTATCTTCCCCCTTTTCAAGGAAGTTACAAGATGCTAGGTTGCCGAGCAGGGTAAAGCACGAGACGTTTGTCCTCTACGAGATAGATGCTGATCTTGTGGCACACATCCAGCACTACCAGCAGGTAATGTTTATGCATGAAGGGGATGATGCAATTATGTGCAAGATGTTCCCATCAAGTTTGGGGAAGGTGGCTTTATCTTGGTTTCATAAGTTGGGACCACGCTCCATCCCCGGATGGGTGCAGTTGGCCGAAGAATTCACTGCTCGTTTTCTGACTAGCAGAAGGGCCCCAAAGACTTTTGAGATCCTCTCCGTTATGAAGCAAGAAGAGAATGAGCCGATTAGGAGCTATGCAATAAAGTACTGGGAGACTTTCAACGAGATTGAAGGTCGTAGTGAGGAGTACGCGATAGCAACTTTCAAGACTAGTTTACCTGTTCGGGGGGAGTTGCGTAAATCCCTGAACATGAGTCTAGTGTGAACACTGGCAAAATTAATGGAACGGATAGAGCAGCATGCCAGAAATGAGGATGACATACTCCGGGAGGATGGTAAGGTGGTTGCCGAGCAGGTCAAGGGTCCTGCGAAGAAAACAGATAAACCAGAACCCAACACTTATTGAGAGAGGAAAGACTATGGACAGACTAAGAAAGAGCCGTACAAGGACAGACAAGCTCCTGATCCCAAGGCTTTCTTTTCTATTATCACGGTTTGGAAGGAGTCCATCTATAGGATTCTTTATCGAATAAAGAACCAGCCTTACTTCAAGTGGCCCCCAAGTCTAGGTGGAGATAAGAATACAAAACGTGCTACGAATCAGCACTGCAACTACCACAAGGATTGGGGCCATATGACAGAGGATTGTGAGATGTTTAAAAAGCACCTTGACGATCTAGTCTCACAGGGCTATCTCAAAGAATTTATTCAGGAAGATCCCAAGGATAAAATAAAAGCAATGGAGTTGGATTACGAACAAAATCCAAGGGGCATAATCCATATGATACATGGATTGATCGAGCCTTATACGAGGAATGTGGTGAGATTACTCCAAAGGCAGATCAAACACAACCAATATGTGATGCGATTGGGGAAGAAAAGAGGATGTGGCGAAGAGGTATGCAACGAGAGCATAATTTTCACGGATGAAGATCTAGGTGGAGTTCAGGTACCACACAATGATGCTTTGGTCATAACCCTACGAATTGGGGAATATGACATGGAAAGAATCCTGCTGGATTCAGGGAGTTGCACAGAGGTGATGTATTATGATGAGTTCAAGAAGCTGGGTCTGGCCCAAAAGGATTTGGAGCAATCCACAACACCCTTGGTCGGGTTTGGTGCGGGTGCCGTCTGACCCCTTGGGAAAATAACGTCGCCTGTTCGGGCTGGATCAGTGCTGTTAAGAACAAACTTTCTAGTGGTAGATGATCCTTCTTCCTATAACGCGATTATAGGAAGAACCTGGTTGCACAAGATGAGAGCCGTCTCTTCTACTTATCACCAGATGGTAAAATTTCCTGGGTCCAACGGGGTTGAAAAAATCCAAGGTAACCAAAAAATAGCACAACAATGTTTGATTTCCACCATCAAAAGACTCCCAAAGGCCCATCATGCTCATACGGTAGAGGTACCGGATCAATCGATTATCGAGGACGTCGAAAAGAACCCAACAGAAAGAGTAGTTGAAGGCTTAAAGAAAATACAGATTAATGAGACTGATCCTAGTAGGTATTTTCTGATTGGAGAGTCGCTGCCAGCAAAGGAAGAGGCTGAGTTAGTAAGTTTTCTAAAAATGTACGTTGACGTATTTGCTTGGATACCAAAGGAAATGCCCGGGGTGGATGCAGATTTCATCTGCCACCACTTAAACGTTGATCCACAGCACAAGCCAGTCATTCAGAAGAAAAGGAGGGCGGCTGTACAGCATGTTGACACTGTTATCGAAGAAGTAGATCATTTGTTAGAAGCCAAAGCAATTCAAGAGGTCTACTATCCAGAGTGGTTATCCAACACTGTGGTGATCAAAAAGAAAAATGGAAAATGGCTTGTTTGTGTGGATTTCACAGATTTAAACAAAGCATGCCCAAAGGATAGCTTTCCTCTTCCAATGATAGACCAGTTGGTGGATGCAACTGCTAGGTACGAACGGATGAGTTTTCTCGACGCGTATCGAGGATATCATCAAATTGCTATGTTTGGGCCTGATTAGGAGCAGACTTCTTTCATTACACCACGAGGGTTGTACTATTATAGTGTCATGCCCTTTGGATTAAGGAATACAGGGGCAACATATCAAAGACTGGCGACCATCATGTTCAAAAGGCTGCTCACCAAAACTATGGAAGTTTACATAGACGATATGGTGGTAAAAAGTAAAACCAGACAAGGCCATATAGCAGATTTGAAGGAGGCTTTTGAAATCCTTAGGAAGTACAAACTAAAGCTCAATGCCTCAAAATGTGCATTTGGAGTTGGCTCTGGGAAGTTCCTAGGCCATCTGGTGACCGTAAAAGGGATCGAAGCGAATCCTGATCAAATAACAGCCTTAGAAAGGCTGTAGAGTCCCAAAACCACCAAGGAAGTCCAGAGGTTGACTGAAATGGCTGCAGCACTCAATAGATTTATCAGCAAGTCAAGTGATAAGTGCAGACCCTTCTTTCAGTTGTTAAAAAAGAGGGAAGGATTTGAATGGGGAGCAGAGTGCGAGCACGCCTTCCAGGACCTAAAGAAGTATTTGGCCGAGGCCCCACTTTTGTCAACTCCACTGCCTGGTGAGTCTTTAATTTTGTATTTGGTTGTTTCTGAACATGCTGTAAGTGCAGTCCTATTAAGGGATATGGGATCCGAGCAAATCCCTGTCTATTATGTGAGCAAAATATTGCTAGATGCAGAAACGAGATATCTGCCACTCGAGAAATTAGTTTTGGCATTAAGGACAGCAACTAGGAAATTGCCACATTATTTCCAAAGCCATAAAGTCATAGTTTATACTGAATTCCCATTGAAATCACTGCTACAAAAAGCAGACTTCTCCGGAAGAATATCAACTTGGTTCGTCGAGTTAAGCCAATATGATATTGATTATCAGCCGCGCACGACAATCAAGGGCCAAGTGTTGGCTGATTTTGTGGTAGAATTCTCACCTGCAGTAGCACCTTTGCCACCTATGAGAAATGAGCAGGTAACTGAACCACTAGCAAAGAAGAGTCAGGCCCCAGCCGAACAGGATCCCCTGGAGTGGAAGCTGTTCGTTGATGGATCAACATGTAATACTGGATCAGGATTGGGGTTGTGCTTTTTCCTCCTGAAGGGGTGATGTTGGAACTCTCTGTTCGGCTAGGATTCAGTGCGTCAAATAATGTGGCAGAGTAAGAGGCACTTTTAGCTGGCTTGAGAAGTGCAAAAACCCTAAAGGTTAAACAAGTAAGAGTTTGTTGCAATTCACAGCTTGTGGTTAATCAACTGTCCGGGGAATATGAAGCCCAGAGTGAGAGGATGGCGGCATATGTGCAGGCAGCCAAGGATCTGCTTGATACCTTCGAAAGGGTATACATCGAGCAGATAAGTTCTAGACAGAATGCCCACGTATATTCACTAGCTTGGTTGGTTGCGGCCGTACCAGCTGAGTTTAAAAGGAAGATAGCAGTGGAGTATTTGACTGGGCCGAACATTGGAAGAAGCGTAGAGTTGGTCTTGGATGTGAACCAAGGTCCGAGTTGGATGGATCCAATTATGGAGTTCTTATGAGATGGGATACTCCCTACTGATAAAAAGGAGGCTCATAAGATTAAAGTAAAATCTGCATGATTTTGGCTATCCCCTGAAGGAAAGCTGTACAGAAAGTCCTTCACTGGACCCTACTTGCTTTGTGTGCACCCCGAGATGGTGCAGAAGTTTCTCCATGAGATTCATTAGGGAACATGTGGAAGCCATGCTCGGGGCAGATCCATTGCCCATCGAGCAATTACCCTAGGTTACTGGTGGCCACACATGCAAGAAGATGCTAAGGTCTATGTAAAAATCTGTGAGAAATGTCAGAAGTTCTCACCAATGATTCGAACGCCGGCAGAAGATTTGGTACCGTTGACAAGTCCTTGGCCATTTGCCCAATGGGGCATGGACATCGTGGGTCCACTCCACAAAGCGACAGGAAACAGGAAATTTCTATTGGTAGCAACGGATTATTTCACCAAATGGATCGAAGCAGAACCATTGGCTAAAATCACTGAACCAATGGTAGAAAGGTTCGTGTGGAAAAGCATCATTACTCAGTTTGGGGTCCCTTATTCATTGATTACAGATAATGGGTCCCAATTTTAGAAAAAGTTCAAAGCATTCTGTGCCCAGTACGGAATAAGGAACTACTACTTAACCCCAGTATACCCTCTGAGTAATGGACAGGCAGAAGCTTCCAACAAAACCATTCTTGATGGGATCAAGAAAAGGTTGGATAAGGCAAAGGGAAAATGGCCCGATGAGCTGCCCTTGGTCCTGTGGGCCCACCGAACAACGCCAAGGAGGTCTATGGGAGAGACCCCCTGTTCACTAGCATATGGTACAGAGACAGTTATACCTCTGGAAATTGGTTTGCCAACCAATAGGACAACATTGGTTGAGAGTGGGGGCAATGATAGAGCTCTCGAAATTGAGCTTGATCTTGCCGAAGAAAGAAGAGAGAGAGCCCTGGTCCATTTAGCCTCTTACCAGGAGCAACTAATGAAGAGCTACAACAAGCACGTTCACCCACGAGAATTCGGTGTTGGAGACCTTGTGCTTCGTAAGGTGCTCGTCAACACCAAAGTGGCAAATGAGGGCAAGTTAGGGGCTAATTGGGAAGGCTCATATCGGGTAACTGAGATTGTGGGCATAGGGGCTTATAGATTGGCAGATTTGGACGGGAACCCAACGCCAAGGCCCTGGAATGTCCACAATTTGAGAAAATTCTTTGTTTAAAAGAATCTAGTTTTATTTTTATAATGCTCTACGTGATTGTGTGGGGGTTACGAATAAAGCTCCCTTGTTATTTATTATTTCTTAGTTGCAAGGGGTACGAATAACACCTCCTTAAGTTTCAAGATTATGAATAAAATCACCTTTTTGCACTATATCAAACTTATGGAGTTATGACTTTTTACTTGTATAAATACACAGTCCTTCCTCTCTAACGTATTGGGGAGCAGTGAGGTAATAGGTATAGTTTGAATTATGAGCAAGTTTTTGAATTATGAGCAAATTCAAGTGTTCAAAAGTACAAACATACTTGATTATTTACCTAAGTATGAATAAACTTGGAACTCACTGATTCTCTAAGTACGAGAAACTTAGGGCTATGAGAAAGCACGAAACACTTGAATTGTCCTACGAATAAAGTCCAAGTATGAACAAACTTGGGAATGCATACGAGAATATGCAACAAACTAGTACAAATAAACTTATTTGCATATGAATACATGCAATATTTCAGGACCAAGTATGAGTAACTTGGGTAAAAAAGCAACTTAGTTAAAGTATGAGAGACTTAACTTAGTTAAAGTACGAAATACTTACAAGCAAGTACTGCTCCGTCTTCAGGTATGAAACACTCGGCTACAAACATAATGAACATATGTTTACAGAGTCAATAAGCTAAGTACGAATATACTTGGTCATAATTTAAGTGTAATTATTTGGGTTTTCTTCCCTAAAAAATGAATCTGTTTAGGAGTAAATCCAAATATGAGAAATTTGGGGAGCATACAAGAACATGCAAAACTAAGTATGAAGAACTTAGATAACACCTGTTTGCATCCAAAACACATGCAACACATGAGGGGCCGAGCAAAATGCATAGTTATGCCACAAGGGGCCGAATACTTGTGTTATCAAAAATATTAAATGTACCAGTGCCTCACAGGGCTGATGCTTACAGTCACGCAGGACCAGTCAACTTCTCCAAAGTATCAACAGTTTAAGATATATACTTACCTATCAGTCCAGCTTTTGGACCTCTGGAGGGGTTTCATCCGGAACCTTTGTACCGATCTCAGTAACAACACCACTTCCAACTGCATTTTCCTCCAGGTCAATAGGTTCGTTGATCGTATCTCGGATAGGTGATTGTGCATGATGGGCATCGTGAGACTCACCAAGGGTGTCCGCAGAATCTTTTATATGGTACATATACATATCTTTAAGTATACAAGCACATGGGAAATCTAGGAAGTGACTTATTTAATTTATCCTAGTACTTGTTGGTAAACTAACCTTATTACCTAAGGGGTAAAGTTTTCCCTAGCATTTATTGACCAATAGTTAAAGAGGTGAGATAATATATACTTGAATAATACCTAGAAATGACTATAAGTCCTTTAAGCATGCTTATAATAGTCTGTGAAGTACATAGGACTATATATAATCTTATATATGTACTTAAACAATCTAGGATGGTACCTTTGGTGGAAAATCTAGGTTTTCTATTGTCCCGTGGATAAAAGTTTTCCTAACTTTTATTGTCCAATGGGTAAAGGTTACAAGGTTCATCTAGGGTTAGGAGAAAGTAACTAGATGAGTTGGTAGTTAGGTTCTTCAAACTAATTGGTTAATTCTACTTGCAAAGTAGGATTTCTAGCCAAGAAATATAATTTTAAAAGACTAAAATCTAATTATGACGGATTATTAGAATTAAAAGGGAATTTTAAAAGAAACCAAGTAATAAAAATTCAAATATTTAACGAAATTTTTATTTACCAAAAATCAAGGTCGTTACAACCTATCCCCCTTAAAATAATTTCATCCTCGAAATTGGTGCGTGACTACGGTTTAGACATATTTGCTACGCTCCAAAATGCTTTGGCATCACACGGCCACTGTCTAAGGCTCCGACAGGTCCTAGAAGTATCTCGGAGTAAAACGATAGCGTTTCAGGCATCCATCACAATCCTTTGCATGTTTTGTTAATCAAATTAAGCCTCATCACTTGCTTAACAAGGCGAGGTTGAGGTTGCTTCAGCCGTCAAACAACTCACCTCATTGTACACCTTTGATGAGGTTTCTATTGTAAATGCCAAAGTCAAATGCAAAATTTCTACCAAATCATCATGCAGACTCGTACCCTACAAACGTTACTTAGCACGTCCCTATCGAATCAGCATGCTTCCCCACCTAACGATATTAAACCCATTTCTAAAACTAGGAAATAACGGATCAACTCGAGCATAATCACTCCAAAATTGTAAGGCGTAAGTACTTCATCCTTATTTCGGGGGAAAATCGAACACCAGCAAGCAAGCCCTACGATAATCTACAAACTCGGATATTATTAGCGAAGGCACTAAAAGAACCTATGCAGTCACGGGAAAATAAGCTTTTGGCAGTGTCAACTTCTGGCGGTAATTTCAGATGTACGGCTGCTTCCAATTCAGTATTACTTCGACCCTACTTTTGTTTACCTCGATTCCGTCCTTGGATACCACGTGCCCCAAAAACTTAACCACTTTGCATATTCTTGCACTGGTATAAAGTTGGCTATCTCGGAGTACTTATAGTATCATTCGAAGGTGTCCTTCGTGCTCTCCTTAATTGATCAAATAGGTCATCGATCCTTGGCAATGGATACCAGTTCTTGATGGTGACTTGATTTAACTCCCTGTAGTCGATGCATAGTCGAAGCGTCCCTTCTTTCTTCTTCGCGAACAGTGCAGGTGCTCCCATGGTGACGTACTTGGCTTGATAAGCCCTTTGTCCAACAGCTCTTGCAATTGGGTCTTGAGCTCCTTTAGCTCAGCTCGGGCCATTCAGTACGGCACCATAGAGATTGGTGCCATTTCCCGGTTGGAGTTCTATAGAGAAGTCTATCTCTCTCTTGGGTGGCAAGTCAGGAAGTTCTTCAGGGAAAACATTGGCGTACTCGCACACGATGTGTGGTAATCCCATTTCCATCCTATTGGCTTCTCCTAACTAGAGGCTAGCTAGCCATCCAAACACTTGATTCTACCACCTGGATCTTCTCGTCATCGGGCTCACCGTCTGTCTATCCCCCTTAAATTGGAAACGAGTCCCTTCGGGGGTATACACGGTCACCATTTTCTGATGGCAGTCTATGACCGCTCGATGTGCTGATAGCCAGTCCATCCCTGGGATTACGTTAAAATCCTCCATGTTGATTACTCTAAGATCGTAGGTCAAACGTAGGTTGGCTATTTCTAGTTCGCACCCTTTACACAATAGACTAACAGATATACTCCCCCCAAGCGGTGACATTACTTTCATACTCATACTTAGGGGTTCTGTTTCCAGTGCTAGAGCAGTTACGCAAGCAGTAGATGTAAATGAAAGCGATGCACCAGAGTCTAACAAGGTTTGTACGTAGGTACTATATAATGGTAGCATACCTTGGATCACAGAGGGATCCTGCTCTTGTTCCTCAGTCTGCAGTGCAAAGATACGCCCTCCAGCGCCTTGCTATGTTCCCATGGGCTACTTTCCCTTGTTTTGCTACTGCAATGGGCCTTCAAGGTTTTGCTTCTCAAAATCGACCTGTCTTGGTTGTTAAGCCTTCTGATTTCCAAAGCTTCCATTCCTCTCCCTTAGAAGTTGGGGGCAGTCGCATTTATAGTGACCCATAGCCTGACAGTTGAAGCACTGGACTATCGCTATGTCTCGACCACCTCTCTTCTACTCGCCACTTCCAGGGTTGCAGTCTTCCAGGGTTGGTTGCTTTGAGGCAGAATAGAGGGTTTGGTGGGGTAGGGTCCATGGTTGCTGTTGGGGGGTTGGGTTCGGATCGGTCCACCGGTGCCGCTTGTCGCCTTCCTCCATTAGGTTTTGAAGTCAATCTCCTCACTCTCTAGCCGGAGTGCACACTTCACGACTTTGGCATATGTGGTAAAAGCTTGAGCCACCACAACCCTTTGAGCAGTTGTCAACCCCACTCGAACCTTGTTGCCTTTTTGTCCTCGGTTGGGATGGAGGTTAGGGCATAACGGGATAACTCCTCGTATTTGGCCGCATACTGGGTGACGGTCATCGTTCCTTGCTTTAGGTTCATGAACTCCTGTTCCTTAGCTAGGCGAAGGGGTGTGGGGAAGTATTTGTCGAGAAACAGAGTTTCGAACTAGGCAAAGTCATAATGGCTATGGTATGGGTGGGCTCCATCAGGTCCCACCAATAGCGGGCTTCTCCCTTCAGCTGGTAAGTGGCTAAGGCTACACGATCTCCGTTCTGGGTAATCCCCAAGGTTCTAAGGATCATCTTGACCTCATTCAGCCATGTCTCGGCCACGACGGGATTGGTGTCTCTGTGAAAGGTAGGGGGTTGGCACTTGCAGAATTCGTTCATTGCTTGGGTCCAGTCATGGGTCCGTCGTTATGGTTTTGGTTTTGGCGGTTGGCGTTCAAAGCGGTTATGAATGCTTGCATGATTTGGGTTAGGTTGGGGTTAGCATTTGAGGGCTCTCCGTTATCGTATCCTAATCCGTGGTGCTTATTCACCATCTACGAGGGGAAATTGAAAAGGGGTTTTAGTCTACTAAAATAATTTTTTTTTTGCAAATGGTGTTTCTTTCAAAAGTCGAAAGTCGTTTATCAAGTAGTATGAAATAGTACTTTCTTAATAAAAGCAAGCTTTTCACAAATAAGCAAAAAATTACAATCATAAGCTGGCAAGTAGGGACACAAGAATAAGCACGTGCGTGAATAGTGACTAAATACTAAATGTATCATACAAGGACAAGTAGTAAACGAAATAAGGCTTTTATTAATAACATAGGAATAGTATATCTTGGGAGATTCTTAAACAGACATAAGCGATCCTAGTTCCGACATCCTACATCCCGAAGGATTACAATTGCTCCTATGTCGGCCTAAGATATGCCTAATTGACGTCCTCTACTTTTGGGGTCTCGTCCTCTTCGAGATTCCCTTCACCTAACCGGTTTTCCTCCTCGGTCACCTCATTGGCTTTCGTATCGCCGTCGACTTCTTCTTCCTTAACTCCAACCTCAAAGTTCTCCATCGGGGCTAAGGTACCAAAGAACCCATAGAAGGCATACAGGATTGGGAACATTTCAGTAAACCAAGGGTCCTCCTCCACGGGAATAGGGGTATTCTGCTACACCCTCATGAAATCTCGTTTTTCTGTGAGTACAGTGGCAATAAAGTCTGGATTCTCCACTAGTTGAGTTGTCATAGCTTCTATGGCATCCTTGAGTTGGCAAGCTCCAACAAATAGGTCAACTAGGTGGTTCATCTACAAGGAAGAGTTTTAACCTCAATTAGTAATGTCTTAGGACACGGGTTTACAATCTTCTAGAGAAAACTTTTGATTTTCTAGTTCCACATTCAATTCTTGATTTAAGTCATCATCCAATTGTTCAAGAATTCCCAGCTCGGTAGTACTGCCAATTTCCACACCTTGTTTCAATCCGAAGATTGTTGTGTCAGAATTCCACCCAATTTGGGACGGTAAACTTAAACTCAATTTTTGTTTGTGCAACAGTCAAACTATCTGATGGTCTACCCATTCTACCCATGGCCGAGGGTTGAACCTAAAGCTCTGATACCAAGTTGTAACGCCCCAAATTTTGGGAACGTTAAATAGACATTTTCATTGAAAATCTAAATAGAGTCTGGCTCAATATTACATCATAATTCTCACAAGAGTACTTTCATTCAACAAAAGGAGGGGAAACTAGGGGTCCTTTCTACTGCTCCGCCTGATCCTCCATCCTAGCCAGCTCCTCGGCTCCGAAAGTCTCCAAGGTGTAGAGTTTTCCCTGTTCATCTACAAAGTCTGACACATTATACCAGCGTCGCTACCAGTATAATATGTCAGGGTCACCAAAGGTAACATCATGAGCTAAGAAAGCTCAGCAGAACAATCTCATACTCGCTAACCCATAGCTTACACATAATAGGGCATAAAATCAGTGAGATCCACATAGTACATGCGTATTTTAACAAAATAATTAACAATGACACATTCACATTCACTATTCAACTAACGTTGGTGTCCATGATTTCTGAGTTTCTTCTACACAATATCTCGTAAACCGTGTCTCCATTTTTCACTTTTTATTTTCCCAAATCAACATTTCCAAAATCATTTTTTACACACTTAACCTCGGTTCCGCTGCTCCGGGTTCTCGAGTATCCGCACAATGGTTCCGCTGCTCCGGGTTCCCATTGGCACCTCTCCGCGGTAACCAAGCCACACACCCTACCTCGGTTCCGCTGCTCCGTGTTCCCGAGTATCCGCACAATGGTTCCGTCGCTATAGGTTCCCATTAGCACACAATTGGCATTGGCACCTCTCCGCGGTAACCAAGCCACACACCCTACCTCGGTTCTGCCGCTCCGGGTTCTCAAGTATCCGCACAATGGTTCCGCCACTCCAGGTTTACATTGGCACACAATTGGCATTGGCACCTCTCCGCGGTAACCAAGCCACACACTCTACCTCGGTTCCGCCGCTCCGAGTTCCCGAGTATCCGCACAATGGTTCCGCCGCTCCGGGTTCCTATTGCCGCGCGTGCACACACACACACACACAACGCAATGAGCTACCACGTCCGGCCACATTTGTGGTTTCAAAATATTTCTTTTTTTCAAAACACATCTCATCATTAACTACACCCTAGGTGCCATGTTTCTACTTTCTCGATTTTTGTGTCTTGTTTTCATGCAATGACTCCGCAGTAGGACTTTTCATATACGTAATCATAAATCATTCATTGTAATTTTGAAACTAAACTAGCTAGATCATCCAACTCTACATTAATCATCATGCTCAAACCACAACTTAAAGCATAACGCCACATGTACGGGCGCCTTTGGTGTGAAAATCACTTATGCTTTAATACAAGACAAGTAATACAAACAATTCATGATACATGCGCATAACCATCCTAAATATCAAAATACGAATACTTCTATCAACGATAAAGTCTTATCTTTCGGAAACCGTTCTTTCTTCCTTTGTGGGAAATTCAATACAACATATGCTTACTAGAGTAAGAGTCGATTATTCCAACATATGGTATAATGTTATACGTTGAGTTTAGTGGACAAAGGGAATCTACCTTTCTTCTTGGCGGTTGGTCGGTTTTGAGAATAGGTCGTCGGTTTTGCGAAGGTGTAACGGCTCCGAAGTGCTTCGAAAGGAAGAGAGATAGATTTTCTCTTCCTAGAAACAACTTTGCTAACTAAACTAGGCTACTTTAACGATCTAGGGGCGGTTTTTGGAGGTGGTTTGGTAGTAGCTCTCAAGAACATAAAGATACTTGGACTTTGGAACTAAGAAAGCTTAGAAATTCTAGAGAGAAGTGAGAGCAAAGAGTGAAGGTGTGAGAATGACTTGTAATGAGCTTGGTATTTATAGGCCAAAGCTCCCTCTCTCCTCTCCCTCACCCGAATCTCTCTCTCTCTCATATCTTTGATTTTTTTTCTTCCTTTTGTCATGTCAAGGCATGGCTTGGTGGATAGGTTAAACGGTAGTGTACAAGTAACCTTCAATGGAAGACTAGATTTTGTACTTTGGGTAAATTTTCGGAAGATTTGATGAAGGAAGGAAGGGATGGTTCAAGATTTGGTCTAGTAAGTTATATATAAAAGGACAATGGTGGATCGATTTGACTTAAAGAAATGCATAAATCAATCATATCAAGGTACTCTCCCAATCTTCCCCATATCTCTCCATATCTTTCATTAGTACAAGGTACCTATATATATATATATATATATATATATATATAAGTACATAGGAAATCTAGTCTAAATATTTTATTGGCATGACTATCTTTTGATTACCAAGGGATAAAACTTTCCCTAGTAGTTATTAACCACTGGTTAAGACTTTCCTAGAAAGTCTATATGTCCTTTAGATATATATAGGCATACCTAAAATAATCTATGAGGTACATATAGCTACATATAAGTATCTAGAAAAATCTAGGGAAGATATGGTCAAGATTCCTAGAAATAAAATAAGCTAAGAAGTACTCATATCTATATATAACCATATATGTGTACCTAAAAATCTTAGTACAATATCTTTGGAGATCAATGGCAAGTCTAGGTTTTCTATTATCCATGGGGTAAAAATTCCCCTAATATTTATTATCCAATGGACAAAGGTTAGGAGTATGGTCTAGGATTCCTTAAAAATATAATAATGGCTATGAGGTACATATACCTATATATAAATACATAGGTGTACTTAGCAAATCTAGGAAAGATAACTTTATAGGGTACATGTACTTATATATAAGGTTATTTGTGTACTTAGAAAATCTAGTAAAATACCTTATAAGGTACATATATCTAGTAGGATTTTCAAGTATCAAGGTTTCCTAATAAAATAGTCCAATAGGCACATGCTCCACTTAGAATACTATATTTGTGTACCTAGTGAATCTATAGTAATAAAATTTTTATGGTGCATATACATATCTTTAAGTATACAAGCACATGGAAAATCTAGGAAGTGACTTATTTAATTTATCCTAATACTTGTTGGTAAACTAACCTTATTACCCAAGGGGTAAAGTTTTTCCTAGCATTTATTGACCAATGGTTAAAGAGGTGAGATAATATATACTTGAATAATACCTAGAAATGATTATAAGTCCTTTAAGCATGCTTATAATAGTCTGTGAAGTACATAGGACTATATATAATCTTATATATGTACTTAAACAATCTAGGATGGTACCTTTGGTGGAAAATCTAGGTTTTCAATTGTCCAATGGATAAAAGTTTCCTTAACTTTTATTGTCCAATGGATAAAGGTTAAAAAGTTCATTTAGGGTTAGGAGAAAGTAACTAGATGAGTTGGTAGTTAAGTTCTTCCAACTAATTGGTTAATTCTACTTGCCAAGTAGTATTTCTAGCCAAGAAATATAATTTTAAAGGACTAAAATCTAATTATGATGGATTATTAGAATTAAAAGGGAATTTTAAAAGAAAACAAGTAATAATTAAAAATTTAAATATTTAACAAAATTTTTATTTACCAAAAATTAGGGTCGTTACAATATGTATGTAATAGCTTACTATGATCATGCCTATAGATACATAGATATACTTTCTAGGAAAAGTCTTATCCATTGAACAATGTATTGCACTTGAAAACCTAGCCTTTAATCATCCTAGAAATTGACTTACAACCTAGTTTATGATTGACTAAACATGGAAGACTATTTTTTTAGCCTAGCTATCCTTATCCTTAGACTTATAAGACTTGCAACCTAGGGTATAATCACCTAGGATTTTCTTAAAAGCCTAAGGAAACCATCATGATCACATAGCCTTTCACCTAGGATGGATTGACAAGAGAGGGGAAGGCTTTGGCATGCCTAAAGATGTGATTGGACAACACAATGGAGCAAAAAAATGAGAGAAAATTAAAGAGAGAGAGAGGGGGCCGACCAAGAGGGGAGAGGGGGAGTCCAAATTTTTGCTATAAATAGAACATCACTCTTGCTTTGAACTCATACCTCAAACCCTCCAACTTCTCTCTAGGAAATTTTAGTGTTCTTGTATCATTCTTGAAGTAATTCTTGGTATTCTTGAGTTCTTCAAGAAATTCATCCTAAGCCACCATTAAACCACCACTCGACCACCCTTTTGATACAAAAAAAAAAAAAATTAGTAGTTTAGCCAACAACTAATTTCGAGAGAAAGAAAGTCTTATCCTTTCTCTTTCGAAGCTATCATAAGTTTACCGTAGGAAGTCACTCCGTTTGATAGCCGAAGTACCTTTTCCATAGCCGTATCTACCGTCAAGAAGAATGGTAGAATATTTCTACTCACTTTCTCTAGTAAAAATTATAGTTACTCCCTCCGTCCCTTTTTAAGTGTCCTGCTTCGTAACTCCAACTTATTAAAAAGACATCATCATTACACCTTTCTCATCAACTTTTTCCTTCACTTTCCCTACTTACCCATCATCATTATACTTTTACTCACTAACTTTTCAAAATAAAATATACTTTTAGGGACAAAATAGACAATATACCAACTTTTACCCCCCTAACTTTACAAAATGGACACTTATTAAAGGACAGCCCAAAATGGAATACTGGACACAAAAAAAGGGACGAAGGGAGTATATTTTTGTCTATTTGAAAATGCATGTTAAGTTAAAGTACTAAAAATATCTAGCAAACTTGTTCTACTAAAACTTCGAAATGAAATATGATCATGTAGAATATTCTTATCCCCTACCTCTAAGTACAAATAAAAATGTGTATATCATTTGTATTGTTTGAAATACATGAGAACTTGAAAAGTGTTTTACTAAAGGCTTGAAAATAAATATGATTATGTTGAATAACTTGACTTTATTTTCCGGAAAAATATATGTTGTTTTGAACTTTTCAAAAATGAAGAGAGAACGGATTTTGAAAACATAAACTTGAATGAAAGTATTCGTATTTTGATATTAAGGATGTTTATGAGCATGTATATGTGATTACTTGGATTACTTGTTTGATATATGATAAATGAACTATGATCATGTAAAATATTCTTATCCCCTACCTCTAAGTATAAATAAAAATGTGTATATCATTTGTATTGTTTGAAATACATGAGAACTTGAAAAGTGTTTTACTAAAAGCTTGAAAATAAATATGATTATGTTGAATAACTTGACTTTATTTTCCGGAAAAATATATGTTGTTTTGAACTTCTCAAAAATGAAGAGAGAACGGATTTTGAAAACATAAACTTGAATGAAAGTATTCGTATTTTGATATTAAGGATGGTTATGAGCATGTATATGTGATTACTTGGATTACTTCTTTGATATATGATAAAGCATAAGTGGTATCTACTCCAAAGATGTCCGTCCATGTGACACTATGCTTTAAGTTGTGTGCTAGATGTTTGAGCATGATTGTGTGAACTTAGGGATAATATGAGCATAATAAGTAATATAGAGTTGGACGATCTTGTTAGTTTAGTTTCAAAATTTCAATGAATGATTTATGTGTACTTACGTGAAAAGTCCTGTCGCGGAGTCTTTGCATGAAAACGAGACGCAGAAATCGAGAAAGTAGAAACATGACACTTCAGGTGTTGTTAATGAAAGGTGTGTTTTGAAAAAAGAAAATGTTTTGAGAAACCGCAATGTGCCCGGATGTGGTAGCCCATTGTATGTGTGTGTGCCAATGAGAACCTAGAGCGGCGGAACCATTGTGAGAATACTCGGGAATCAGGAACGGCGGAACCGAGGTTGAGTATGTGGCTTGGTTATCCGCAGAGAGGAGCCAATACAAATTGTGTGCCAATGGGAACCTGAAACGGTGGAACCATTGTGAGGATACTCGGAAACCCAGAGCGGCGGAACCAAGGCTGGGTGTGTAAAAAAAAAATTTTGGAAATGTTGATTTGGTAAATGAAAATAATGACACGGTTTACGAAAAATATTGCATAGGAGAAACTCTGATTATACGGACACTGACGCCAATTGAATAGCGAATATGCATGTGTTATTGTCAAAGTTATGTGCTATTTAGAAATCGTCGAAATTACATGAGTTAGTATACTACTTTTATGCCCTGTTGTTTATAAATATGGGTTAGCGGGTATGAGATTATTCTTCTGAGCTCTTGTAGCTCACGGTATTACCTTTGGTGACCCTGGCATATTATACTGGGAGCGACGCTAGTATACTGTGTCAGACTTTGTAGATGAGCATGGTGAACTCTACGCCTTGGAAGCTTTCGGAGTCAAGGAGCTGGTTAGGATGGAGGAGCAAGTGGAACAGTAGTTAGGAACCCTAATTTTCCTCCCTTTGTTGAATAAATATACTTTTGTGAGAATTATATTGTAATAATGAGTCAGACTTTATTTAGATTCTCAATAAAAAAATGTCTATTTAACGTTCCCTAAATTCGGGGCGTTATAACAACCCTAACTAGAGATAGCAGGGATCATGCCTTGACCATGTGATGTGGTGCTTAACGAACCACGTAGTCATTCTTTTTTCTTTTCTTTTTTTGAGAAAACATCACATTCATTGATAATCTCAGAGTGGGGATACGGCCCGGGATTCCGTTGAAAATGACCTTATCATGTAATATATTGTCTATTTTGTTCTCTACCCATTTTTTGCCTCATGAGCCAGACCACTGCTCCTCGGAAGCATCTGTATGATTTAGTACCAGAGAGCTGCCCAAGTTCACGTAGTCTCACTTATCAAAAAAAAAAAAAGTTCTTGGAATTCGAACTTAGAATCATTGAATGAACTAAATTATTCACAATGGCGTTGGCTACTCAAATCTTTCAGACTACAATTTTCTTTGCAAAGCATTTTACTTGTACCTTGAAAAAAGAAATTGCATTCTACTAGTTTTTTTTTATAATTATATACATATCAATTGAATAAATACCATAAAACATAATAGACTTAGGGGTCGTTCCACTTTTAGAAAAAGTGGCTCTTTTTTTTGTCCAAAAAGAAGGCTGGTTCCGGATCTGAAGCCTTCCCCTTTTTTAAAAAAATATTCGGCAAAAGCGACGTCGTTTTGGTCGAATGTCCCCACAGTCCCCGAGTGTAATGACAATACTGTCCTTGCCCCATTTTTCTCTCCTACGTCTTCAGTGTAAGGCCACAACAGAAGCAAATCAACCGCTACTGCAGCCCTCCCTCATCTCCTTTCCAGAAGTCCCCGTCCCCCTCCCCCTCACAGCCCTCTCTCTCCCCCTCTCCAGAAGTCGGAACGGGCCGTCAATCGTAGCAGCCGCTACTTTAGCTCTCTGGTCCTGCCGTACGACTGTATCACTTGCTCCCAGTGAGTTCTCCTCTCTCTCTTCCCCCTTGTCTTCACAAGCATCAGATCTGTGTTTTTTACGGCCTCATCGCCGTCGTTTCGCTCCGGCGAAGGTAAGAGAGGTTACCCCTCCCTCTCTTGCCTTCTTCATCTGGTGTAACGATTTTTGGGTTTTCCGACAGCAACAACGAGGAATGTGGCCGGAATCTCGCACTGTTTTTAGATTACTCCAACTAGGTTTTGATGCTGGATTTTCATATGTTGTGTGTGTTTGATTCAAAAGTTTTCAGATTACTCCATCTGGGTTTTAATTTCAAAGTGGATTTTGAGTCTACCCAAATCGAAGTTAAAATCAATAGAGTTTGGCGGTGGTTTTGATTTCGTGAATTTTGGATGTCGGTGGCCAGTGGTTTTGATTTTGATTTTGATTTTGTATGTTTCATACGAGCTTCGGCCGAACCTGAAGAAGGTTGAAGAGAGAAAGAGAGAGGGAGAGAGAGGGAAAGAAGAGGGAGGGCGTCTGGGGAAGAAGAGGGAGGGAGGGCGTCTGTGCGTCTGCTCTGTGCATTAATGAAGAGGGAAAGAAGAGGGAGGGCTTCTAGGGAAGAAGAGGGAGGGAGGGCGTGCGTCTGCTCTTAGTGTCAACAAAGAGGGAAAGAAGAGGGAGGGCGTCTGAGGAATTTAATTGGTAGAAGGGGCAATATGGTCATTACAGCAATAATCATTTAAAAAAGAACAACTATTTAGGGGAAAGTGGAACAGAGCTTCGGTTTTGGTACTGTTCATTACACGAAAAGTTGCTTTGGCAAACGGAAGCAAAACTGAAACACCTCCTTACTACTCTATTGGTCTATCATTTATCCCTACCAAACACCAGACCAAGTAGAATAATCCTAGAAGATATATAATGACATTAGTTGAGTATTTTTTACCCCTTTTATTTGACTAATTGAGTTAATAGACAATGCGAAGAAAAAAAAAGTGTTAAGTAAACAAAGTCTGCTTTATATTTATTCATAGCATCTAGTAATCTTCAACCAATTATGTGCTTCAATATAATTACACTCAATTCACGTTTCGATTTATTACATAAACATATCACTCTAATTAACAAATCAAATTTTGAAGCTCTTAACGGTACTCAAGGCCAACTCGATGAACTTGTTCGAAAACAAATCAACTCGGCCTACAAACAAGTTAATAGCTTTGTTTGGATGTGTTTTGAAAAAAATTTAGTTTGATTTTTGGATAATGAGTGGAGAGAAAAATTAAGATAATACTTGAAGATAGGGGTAATTAGTGAAAAGAGATAGAGAGAGAAATGAGAATAATAATTAAAGAGTGGAGAGAAAAAATGATTGAAAGTATGGATAATGAGTGTTTTTTGAGTTGAAATTTTTTTTTTCAAAATACCATCCAAACAAACATAAAGTTTTCAAGTCAAGTATATCGACAAGAACTACGGAGAGGGTTATTCTCATTACGTAGCCCAGGGCCTGAAAGGCAAGGCCCAGATCCTATAATGCGCTTCGAAAACTATTGAAATGCGCTGTTGGAGCTGATGAACCCCTTCCAGCAAAATTTGGCATCTCTTCCAAAATAATTTACCATTATGGACCCTTCTAAATGTACAAATCAACAATAAGAACTCTGTAAATAAATATCAAGACATTTCTTTTTTTTGGTGCATAAATATCAGGCCATTTCAATATCTAATGCGCGAACATATCTACTTAGTCAAGAAATGAAGAGAATATTTTGATCATAGCTCAAGTGGTGACCAAGTGGTGATTTCTTTAAAGCAAACCAATCAAATTTCAACTAGCATAACGATCAAGTACAACATCCTTCTTCGGGACAGCTTCAGCTTTTCTATTTCTGCAGCAACAAAAAAGTTCTTGATCCATTTATTCATCAGGTCAATGAAATCTTCTTGAACTGATTCACACAGTTATATAAAAGATCTCCCAAAAACAAAAACTGTGACCACAGAAACGACTCCCAAAACATGAGCACTGACCTTCAAATGGGATGATTTAATCATCATCTTCTTTCGCAACAGCGTTTCCATATACAATGGAGAAATAGTGGTTCAGAGTTCTCAATGAGAGGCCTGGAAATCGGTGAGAACCGCCTGGTTCCACGTTGATTTTAACAAAGGGCCATCTCATCGCTTGTGCAGCTTCACACTCCTCCCATCCGTCCCCAATCACACAAAACTGGACATTAGGGCCACTGAATCGCTCCTTAATCATCGAAAAACACTGGAGCTTTCCCACATCCCATGAGCTGTAGACTGAAAAACCAAGCATTTTGAGAAACCCACAACAATTTTCAGAAGTGATGGTTGGATGAGAGTTTACTTCTAACAACTTTAACGGAATTCAACCAAAATGTAAACAACACTTTACCAAAGGGTCACAGGATAGGTGACCAACAACCCCCACACACCACACCCACCCCCCCCCCCCCCCCCGCGGCAGATATATAAAGTCCAAATTAATAACGACAATATCCTATATATAGATCAGCAATGTGATCTGGAGAAAATGAGGAGGTTAAAAAAGATAAGCTTTAATGCAGAAAAAGGTAGAAGAGGAGATCACACAATAAAAAAATCTCCTTTATTAGAAACACTCCATACCATAACATCCACGAGACCTCACAAAATACCTGTGCTGCATAACAAGTTATTAATGACAGCTGGTATAGACTGGGTTTTCCGATCCCCCAGAGCCTTCAAAAACATGAGATACCATATCGTGCTACCATCACGAGAAAAGGATAATTCTTCAAGGTCGTACTAGTCAGTTACCAATTGAAAGAGGTCAAGGAAAACGTCCCTAACTATATGACCACACCGCGGGTCCAGTTAAAGCCATCACACTTGTTTTGTTTCTAAGCTGAAAAAGGTGTGGACATGAGTGGTAGGAAGAGTACCTGAGGTCGCTCTCCAGGAATATGGCGGTCGCTACAACAGTGCTTGGGATCACCAGAGGTGGAGGAGAAGGCTCGGGGCAGCCGTAGAGAGAGAGAGAGGGTGGCAGTAGAGAGGTTGGTCAACCATAGTTGGAACTCTGTATCTGTAGATATTCTATATGTGTTGTATTGGATGTAATAGGTATTGTCTATCTATTTTGATGGGCTTGCAACAGGATGGAGAGGCCAAAGGGATGGGTAGGCCATGGAGAGGCAGCTAATCATCTGTCGGTGTTGGGGGTGAGCTCACTTGCCTTACTTGGGGTATTGGGCCCGCAGATAAGTGCCACGTGGCGATCCTCTTCTAGATACCCACAAAAGGTTTATTCTAGCAAATTCATTCCACATAATACCTTTCCACATCCCAACCTAAAAAACTAACAGAACCGTATCTGTGGACCAATTACCCTGGCCCCTACCATACTAGTATACTACCCTTCCACCTCTACTGGTTGCGATCTCCCAAGGGAACCTCCAAAAACATTAGCCTAACCAAGCTTTGTTAAAAATCTCCAACCTAGGCACCCCTAGGCCTCCCCATTTGAAGGAGAAGCACGGTGTGTCCTAGGCAAACTAATTATGGTCAAATTACACTCCCCAATCCCCTCATGGGACCCTACCACAGTTTCACCAATCTCTTTGCCAGTGAAGATGCACATCGAGAAAGTGCAAAGACCAGAAATAATGCTCCTTGTCAAAGTAAATCTATCCCTTCTGATGAATAATGTTTCTTCCATGTAGCAAGCCTTCTCTCAAATCTCTCCATCACCCCATCCCACAGGCTACAACATGTCTTTGAAGATAACCCAAGCGGCTCAACCAAAAAAGTGGTATCCCTACGTGGGCAATGCTTCAACTCTGCCAAAAGCCACACTCGAATGAGAGCACTCTTACACTGATTGACAGGCGAAGCAAAGAGATCCTCAAGACAACACACAGCACAGACCTTACTCAACTCTTCCTCTTTGCTATCACAAAAGAAGAGAATATCATTAGCAAAAGAGTGAGACAGTCAGATTCGAGAACCAACCCGGATCCCCACCATAAAACTGTGGATTAGGTCCACCCCTTCATCCTTCCCCCTCCCCCACAATACCTTCTCCATTTTTTTGTACAAGGAAGTGTATTTGGAGTATCCATTTTATGGGTCGAGTTGGAGAAGCAGTCTGGCTCTCTAAAATAATCTTAATGATAATGAAATTTTCTTAGCCGATCACACACACACACACACACACAAAAAAAAAAACCTTTCCATTCGAAAAGTGAAATGATAATGAATGGTCTCATCAGAGGAAGTCAGGATCTACATTAGCTATCATCAAATCATGCAAGCTACCCTCTTTGTTATTCAGTCGTAACTGTGGAGTTAACAATTAAAGCTAGTTCTTTTTGCTTTTGTAACCAGAACAATTAAAAAGCTAGTTCATTGGACTAAAAACCAGTGAAAAGAAAAGAAGTTACAAAGTTCTCTATCCAACTAAAAATAGACAAAAACTGAACTAAAAAGAGTGTCTACCATTCTCATATGTTATCAAGTCATCCAGTCGAAAGAGTAAGCATTTGACAAGGCTTGGTATCAATGAACCAGAAGTCACTAGAACATTGATGTGCTGAAAATTTTTGATGGAGCCATGGATCCCATCAGCTGAGGTTGTACCAGGAGTTAAGTCCTCATTCCCACCAGAACACTGCTCCAAACAGGATCGAGCTGCATTGGGTAATAATGAATATTGTGCAAAGTTATTATAGATTTATGTGTGCTATGTTTGATAGGTGAGTGACTTACCAATCAACGAAAAATTAAATTCAAGTCTCCTAACTCATCAATCAGGGAAAAACAAAAAATGTTTCTCGTTCAACTCATTACGCATTGTTTGTCCTCGTGATTTTTCTATATGTTGCAGTTAAAAAAATTAATAAGCAAGCATGGCAAGGCACCTATCTGGCATTCTATTTGTTATGTGAAGGATGACTAGTCCTTGTTTAACAAAGTTTTTTAGTTTGTTAACAGAAGAATGATTTCTAAATTCCACAGATGATTTTTGTCCTTTGCCAGGTATCATTTCCAATCAATTTACTAAACCATCAAACAACTTCCCCCGAAAATCAAAATATCCCTCTCAATATCCGTTTCTCTAGCAAGTTACTAGCATCCCAGCACCATACTAAGTTACTCTACAGACTACAATTACTATGGGAAACGCAGTTTCTATGCAGATGCATCATTGTAACTTTGTAAGACAATTTGTACCTGAAGAGAGCCATCTATCTGTGTAACTATCAGTCACGTCAAAGAGATCATCCCAGAACTTTCTCATTTCTTGATCAAAGATTCTATGTAAACCCTGCAACAGAAGTGGAATCAAGTCATCACCCTAGAACTAGATTGCGCACCTGTCTTGTACATAACTGATAACACTAACAGTTGTTTATGTTTCTTAATGAAACCAGTCATGATGCAGCTTAATCCCTACACATGTAAAACAAAGTAAAGCCTCTTGTCCTGACAGTGTGATGCCTTTTCGTAAAACCCAGGAGGTTAAACTTTTTACTGCATATTGCCCTTTTACAATTAACATGTCTACTATTTCTAAGAGAGGGGCTTCAAAGTGAAGCTACCAATGACAGAATGCATGTAAAGATGATTCCAATTTCAAACCAGCCCAGTTATTATTTCCTCAGCCACCGTCCACTGCCAATGCACAATGCAACAGCAGCCCCAAAAAACTTTCTTCTACCCAAATTAAAAACCTAAAATTCAAACATTGACCCATAAAACTCAAAAATCTCCCAAACAAGCATACAAAAACTACTTAAGTGAAGACTTTCTACATCATGTTCAGTGAAAGCCTGTATGATGACACATACCAACATAAAATATGCATATAAGATGACCAAAAAGCATGTTAACATTTTCTTTTCTACATCTAACATAATTTCCAATTATACAATAGACATGCATGCAAGGACATAGAGATTGCATGCTGAAAAGATTTATATTCCAAAAACCTTTTTGTACTTCTGTGCTATAACACGATGCCGGTATGCCAATTTCCTTTTACTGCTGTCATCTTGTAGGCCACTAAAACCATCCTGGTGGAAATCGTAATTAGAAAGATCTCTCCCATCATCATGTTGGCTCAAGGCATCAAGAAAGGGTGTATTGCAGTTTTCAATCTGGAGCACCAAATGTCAAGTTAGTAAGTTAATGAACAACCTTTGCCATAAACTCAAATAAAAGAACTAACGCACAACATGATACAAAGCCAGCTCACTTGTTCATAAAAGAAATAGTTATCGCAGACTTGAAGGATGTGGTTCTCCCATACATTACCAATTTCAACACCCTTCTGCACATCCTTTAAGCCATTGAAGGCCTCTGCGTATGTTCTGTTTAACAATGACTTGAGCAATATAAGAGTCTCATCCATGTCCCATATATAGACTTTCAGCCTTTGATCGCTGGAGTTTTCAGCAGAACCCCTTGTCGTGTCAGTGGTATCCATTGAACTGCCCACCCAGTTTGTGTCACCCTCGTTGGTTTCAAATGAAGACCTTGAAAGCTGATAAGAAGCCTGTTAAATTACAATTCATCAGTAAATTTGGATGCTATAGGCTTTGACATACAACAAAATAACAAAAAATTCACCAGTTTGAACTCTGCATTGTCACTAACCAAGTTGGTTATCCACACTCTCATATATTATCTTCCGTTAAGGGAAACCCCCAATTTGGTACTCTTCTTCTTATGAAGCTATGTTACGTAGGTACGTGAATCAGATATGGGTGTATATCTAAGGGTCAGGCACCTCAAGCCTGAAAATAGGATTTGTAGTGGGCCGAACCCGACATAGTATCGGGCCAAACGGGTAATGCATGGGCCGACAAGTTGGAATGGACGTATGGCCAAACCGGAACACTCAATGGCCAAGTCGACACGCCAATTGGGCTGAACCGGAATGCTCCTCTCAAGCCTAGCAGAAAGCCCAAGGCATTGGGTGTTTGGGCCGAACCGTATATACGTTGGGTCAAACGCACATGGGCTGCATGCTTGGTCCAGCTGATCACTAAAACCCACCACACGGTTTCAATCCAAGAAAACTGAAAGGCAAGGCCGAGCCAAGTCAGATGAGGTCCGACCCGGGACGGATAATCCGCGTGCAAACCGGAGGTTCGGTTCGGTCACGTGGGCTGTGGCCATCACGTTACACTCGGTGCATCATCCATGACGCCACTCCCAAAAGCGGTTAGGGCATGTGCCTAGCATGAGCTTACTTGGGGCCTAAGTAAGGTCACTCTATATAAAGTATTGCTCTAAACCCTAGAGATGTGTGCCGCTACTATTCACCCTTGAGCTGTATACTTTCCTCTACTCCAGTTGAGACTACCTTAGGCATCGGAGAGCCTACCGGCTAACTCCGGCCGGGTAGGAACTAACGGTGTTCTCTCTTGCAGATCTAGGTTGAGGAAGGTGTGGCTCTGTCCATAACCGAACCGGAGATCTAGAGGAAAACTAGATAAACACCTCCCCATAGGAATCATGGATATGTATCCAAATTTAGATACAGACACGGGGATACGTCCCCTAAATTTCAAAATATTTTTAATATATTTATGTGTAAATGAAACACTTGACTTTCATGTGCCAAAGAAAAGAGAGCACACGCTTACAGCTAATAGTCAGGATTTGAAGACTTCAAGGTGTTCGGCTTTTTAGCCAATTTCTTGTCATGGCTCCTCTCCGTTCAAATCACTGCAACTAAAATGGCTTCCAAACCCATTACAACTTCAACTAGAAGTAAAAGTAACTTCCATCATTTTAGATTTTTCCCTAAAATTTCAAAGCAAATCAATTCAGCCAGCTAAAAAACTCAGACACGGGGTACCCATGTCGTGTTGTGCCGTGTTAACACAATAATCCACCCAAAACCACGGATCAATGTAACATAGTTATGAAGCAGTGTCACACTGTCACTTTTCTCCGTCGAAATTATCCCACTAAAATGATATATTTTCATGGAATGAAGTAACAATCTGGTTCATATCAGTATATCACGTTAGGGGGGAAATATGGAAGAAGTAACTTCAATTTTCTACCCCCCACAACCATCTCTGACTATTTCAATCTGCTTTAATTTGGCATTACCGATTTCGCATGGTGCATAGACCCATGCACGCCATTAGGTTGTGGATTTCGTACTTGCAGCATGGAGAATATCTTATTCTATAACCTACACCCTCTATAACTGGGGATTTTGGAAAATGACCAGAGGAAGTGAAAATGTTTTTCAGCGCTGGAATTAAATTTTCCATATGACCCATTTTTCTCAACCTAATCCCTCTATAAAATAATCTGGAGTATGGAATATGAAAAAGTGGAATCCAAAAAAGTTTCAGCACTAGGATTGAATTCGTTATTTGACTTATTTCTAACCCTGCTCCCTGTATAATATCTTTGAGAGTTTGGAAAACGAAAAGTGGGAGTCAAAAGAGTTTCAGCACTAGAATTAAATGTGCTATATGACCCATATTTTGTAACTCACAAGTGCAGAAAAACATTATCGATTATGGTGGTTGTGGTGCATATGTTCTATATCATGAATTATCAAATCCCATCACAGCGGCCGAATCAGAATAATACTCATGTAATTCTTTAAACTAACTGTTCCTATTTCCAGTCATAAGAACAGCGGCAGCAGACGGAATGGAAATGGCCAAGGCCAAGAAATAGGATTAGCAGGTATATTGCAGCCAACACTCCTGCTGATTTTCTGCCACGTTCAGATAGGGATGATTCAGTGGTGTGGGATCCTAATGGTCAGTACTCTACCAGATCGACTTTGGAGGCTGAGGTTGTCTGCTGTGGGGTGGGCTGTCGTGCCCATGGTAAATTTTGTCCGTTGTTTTGATGGGTTTATAAAATTCTTAATTCACCCAAAAACAAAAAAAAAACTAATTCCACAAAAGTTCTCAGAAGATATATAGTTTTGTCAGTGACCTAAAATAAAGAAAGAAAATCAATCTCACTGCCAAAAAAATGCCCCAAAATGAAAAGGGAAAAGTCGAGTATGGAAGAGTCAACATAACATTCCAAGAAGATTTGGGAACGGAGGAACTACGTATCTGTGGCTGCGTACACATATAATCAATTCTCCATTCATGAAGCCACAAGAGATGAGAGAGAGAGAGAAAGAGAGAGAGAGAGAGAGAGAGAGAGCGCTTACAGATCTGGAGCAGGGGGGCAGGTAGAGTGCAGCGGTGAGAGACCAGCGTGAAATCGCGGGGGAGCCGGACTAACCAGAAAATGCCGGTAGAGAAATGTAAAAGCACATTATTACCCCGAAATCGGAAAAAAATCCCAGTTATTTGTAGACTTTAGTTGGATGGATTCTTTGTACACTTTTTTTCTCTTTTCGTTTCGTGTGTTCTGTTTGTTTTATTTAAATTTTTGTTTGTTTTTGTTGAATTTAGTATTATATTTTTTGAATTAATCATCTAATGAGATAAGTATAAACAGTAAAAACATTATGAACAAAAGCCAAAAATAATCACTAAAAGCGAAAAATCGTATCAAACAGCTCTTTTTTTCTCTAAGTATTGGCTTATATGAAATTTTTTTAATATCAGTTCATTTTTTCTATACTTTTTCGATTCGTCTTATCAAGACAAATAATTAACCCTAAAAATTATAACGAAAAGCTAAACAAAGAGTTACAAAAAGTAAAAAATACCGAAATAAGTTTACAAGAATACAGCCTAAACCAAACCGGAAAAAAGGGACCAAACCCATGATTTGATTTGGATTACAGAGGTAAATGACCTCTTTGCGATTTAATTTTTAGCCAAATCAAAAAACTTAGTCCGACCTAGTTCGCCACCGTGTAATCCAAATCAGACCAGATATATTTATATACGTTTAATATCTATTTACTTATAAGAAAATCACCTTTTTACTATTGTCGCACTTTGATTTTTTTCTAATGTTGTCAAGAAAAAAAAATCTTCAATTTTTAGTGAGTCAATATCAAAAAAGAATTCAACTATTATAGGATGCCGTTTGAACTTCTTACTTGAATTCTTTTGGCCCTGTTCGGTTTAGATTTTGAGGGTACTTTTTTAAAATCTATTGGCTGAATGTAGTTTATAAGCCTACATAAACATGTTGTTTGGACTTCAAAGTTGATTTGGCGCTTTTTTCCCCCCTCTAATGTTGTTTTAGTTGGTTTTGCTTTTATACTGATCGCTATATGGACTTCAAAACTGTGCTTAGGTTATATATTGAATGAAGTCACTTGGGTTTTTATCCAAACTGAAAAATGGTCAAACTAAACCCAACAAAACCAAGAAAATTTTGATTTATTTTTGTTTCCAGAATGTCCATACCGAAATATACGATTTGGTTTGAAACAATGCCTAAATCAGACCAAACTGAACAGTTCACTAGTTTTGTAAAAACATTCAATTCGGGAATAAAAGGTACTCCTTTCGTCCCTTTTTAAGTGTTCGGCTTTATAACTCAAATTTATTAAGAAGACATTATCTTTACACTTTTCACATGACACTATATTTTGAATTAGGGGCCTTATCTTATTCATTACTGAATATCTATATGGTCAACTTTTATATCTACTTTTCCTACTTAAACTCCATGGAGACATAATCATTACACTTTTACTCACTAACTTTTCAAAACGGAGTCTACTTCTTGGGGCAAAATGAAAAATGTACCAACTTTTAAATACTAACTTTATAAAATGAATATAGACAGCCCGAAATGAAATAATGGACTCTAAAAAAGGGGACGGAGAGAATAGTATTTTTTAGTGAGAAAAAATAGGATTCAACAATGTGAGAATGGGTGGATTAGTATAGCTAGTAGTGATTATGGCACAAAACGTCCTAGGATGAAGGTTTTTAACTCAACGAATCTACTCAAGTTTTTTTTGGTCGAAATAGTAGGAATTGTATTATAGGAGTATCGGAAAATAGTCGAATATATCGAAATTAGATATCGTCTCAATGGAGTAAATAACCAAACAAGAGGCCGACACAAGATCAACCCCTAGATCCTCACAACAAGTTTCGCAGCAAGACTTTGCCAGCTAATCGGTCATCACCGACCTTCAAACAGAGAGAGTAACAAAAACCCTCAACTGCGGCAAAGACAACCAAAAAAATACCAGAAACCCCACACATGTGAGGAAAAACTCCTATTAAAGGGAGAGAACCATACCAACAAAACCCAAAACAAAAGAGACCAAAAAGTCACAGGATTCATTAGCTTATTCGTCGGATGAGCAGCCAAGCCATCCCATCTTCAAATCTTCACTAGATCAACCCCAGTAAGGGCGGAGAAGCAGATGGAGGAAGGAGCCGGGGAGGAGAGGTGCAAGTGGAGCACGACAAACTAAGAGGTGAAGAAGAGGGTGGCCGGAGGAAGGAGGGAGGTGGAGGTGAGGAGTGACGGCCACCCCCACCTCCCCGAAGAAAATTCTAGAAGGAGAAAAGTTTTTTTTGATAGGCAAGAGTAACATTTTATTAAGGAAAGGGGAAGCGGAGTCCAACCAAAAGTTGAAATACAGCCAAATGGGAGCAAGTCCATAACACCCAAAGGCCAAAAAACCCAAATAAAACAATGAAAGCTCATGAATATCCCAAAAGGGACAAAACCCTAGAAAACAAAATACCAAAATCCCAGATAAAACATTATAGCCCAATCATCCGCCACGCTGCCACCCCTCTGACTGTCCACCACCACACCACCGGCCAACCACCGAGCGCCAAATGCCAACACCACTGAACAAAAACCGTCAACGGTAGGAACCCCATATAGTCGCATGCATTCAACCATAGCCGTTAAGCAAGAACTGGACCACCCAATACAAGATACCGACTGGAGGCATCCTAGCCAAGCTCCAGACCATCGGAAACAACCTCTCCGTTAAGCATAAGCACAGGAAACCAAGAAACAACTTGGCTGGAAGAGCCATCTTAAGAAAAGTTGAGACAGAGAGGCTTTCAAGTTGTGTGTGTGTGTGTGTGTGAGAGAGAGAGAGAGAGAGAGCTGATTTGAAATGCTTTTACAAATAAGATACGATAAATAAACGAGCCACTTGTGGAAACTTTATATCCAATTTAAAACTAATTGTCAAGAATTCATTGAAAAATTACCTTTTGTGATGAATAAACGAAGTTGGATTAACTTATTTATTTTGATTGACCTTAGAAAATTCTATTTAGTTTTTCTCTAATTTTTTTAGAATTATCTACTTGTGGCAAAAAGAAATTAAAAGGTACTCCCTCCATTCCCATTTTTTTTTCTTAATATTCTAGTTTAGAATGTCCAAAATTTATAGTTTTTTTTTTTAATATATCATGAAAACAAAGTGTGTAGTTTTCCATAAATTAACCCCTACAAATGACTAAAATTAATTTTCAAAAGTAGAAAATAAGCAAAAATGATAAAAATCTAATCTACTTTTTTAGGGAGACTATAATGCCGCTAATTTTAGGAACATTAAATAAATATTTTCATTGAAAACTTAAATAGAGTCTGGTTCATTATTACATCATAACTCCAATGAGAGTACTTTTATTACACAAGGGAAGGATAACTAAGGTTCCTAACTACAGCTCCGCCTACTCCTCTATTCTTGCTAGCTCTTCTGCTCCGAAAGCATCTAAGGTGTATAGCTCACCCTAATCATCTACAAAGTCTGACACATTATACCAGCGTCACCCCCAGTATAATATGCTAGGGTCACCAAAGGTAACACCATGAGCTCCTGTAGCTCAACAGAATAATCCATACCCACTAACCTTTAACTTACAAAAAATAGATCATAAAATTAACATTTCCACATAGTACATGCAAACTTAACAAAACAGTTAATAATGACACATCCACATTCACTATTCAAACTAACGTTAATGTCCATGATTTTCTGAGTTTCTCCTACACGACTTGTCGTAGACCGTATCACCATTTTTCATATACCAAATCATCATTTCCAAAATCGTTTTTACACATCCAACCTCAGTTCCGCCGCTCCGGGTTTCCAAGTATCCTCACAATGGTTCCACCACTCCGGGTTCCCGAGTATCCTCACAGTGGTTCCGTCGCTCCGGGTTTCCATTAGCACACACACATACACATCACACAATGGGCTACCACGTCCAGCCACATTGTGGTTTTTAAACCATTTCTCTTTTTCAATCACATCTTTTCATTAACCACACCCTAGATGTCATGTTTCTACTTTCTCGATTTCTGTGTCTCGTTTTCATGCAAAAAACTCCACGGTAGGACCTTTGTACACTATAAGATAAATCATCTATTATAATCTTGAAACTAAACTAACAAGATCATCCAACTCTATGTTATTTTATCATGCTCATGTTCACGGAATCACATTCAAACAATTACCACACACTTAAAGCATAGTGTCATATGGACGGACACCTTTGGAGTGGAAACCACTTATGCTTTATCATACATCAAAACAAGAAATCCTAGTAAACAAGTATACATACTCATAACCATCCTAAGATCAAAATACGAATACTTTCGATCAAGTTTATATTTTGAAAATCCGTTCTTTCCTCCTTTTAGGGAAGTTCAAAACAACATATGTTATTCCAGAAAATAAAGTCGATATATTCAACATACTCCCCTTTCTTTTCAAAACTTTAATAAACACCTTTTAAGTTCTCATGCATTTCCACATGCAAACAATGTGCATATTTCTATATTTAGAGATAGTAAGTACGGGAGAATCTACTTATACTTAGAGTTAGAGTGAAAGGATAATCTACATGATCATACAAATTTTCTATATTTAGGATTAATAAATAAGGGAAAATCTACCGTTCTTCTTGGCGGTAGGGCGGCTACGGAAAAGTAAGTCAACTATCGGACGGAGTGACTTCCTACAGTAAGCCTCCGGTAGTTTCAAAAGAGAAAGGTTTCTCTCGAAACTAGTTCTTCGCTAAATTACTAAACTTTTTGGATTGAGGGGTGGTCGAGTGGTGGTTTAGTGGCGGTCTTAGATGAGTTACTTGAAGAAGTTCAAGAAGAACTTAAGAACAATGGAAGAACTTCAAGAACAAAGCAAGAACACAAGAATTCTAGAGAGAGAAGTTGACAGGTTGAAAGTGTGAGTTGAATGGCATGAGGGGGGGTGCTATTTATAGCAAAAATCTTCGCACTCTCTCCCCTTCATTGGCCGGCCCACTCTCTCTCTTTTTCTCTCATGGATTTGCTCCATTGTATTGTCATATCTCACCTTTTATCATGGCATAGCCTTGCCTCACTTGTCATTTCCATTTTAGGTCAAAATCTAGGTTATTATGAAGGGTTTTGGCCTTGTCTTGTCTAAGAGGGTTTGCTTGCAAGGAAGAACAAAATAAAAGGCTAGGATTATGTTTAAAGTAGCCTAGAAATGAGGTGTCAAGTAGTGATTAGGCTTAAGGGCTAAAAGGTAACTTGCTTGAGTGACCAAACACATGCACACACCTCACTCTCTCTCTCTCTCTCTCTCTCTCTCTCCCTCTCTCTCTCTCTCTCTCTCTCTCGGCCTCTCTCTCCTCTCCCTCCCTCTCGGCCTCTCTCTCCTCTCTCTCTCTCTCTCTCTCTCTCTCTCTCTCTTGTATGATGTTTGTGTGTGTGTGTGTGTGTGTGTGTGTGTGTGTATATATATACACACATAAGTATACTTAAGTACTAACTAGTCTAGCTTACTAAGTCTAGGGAAAAAAATAATGATTATTGTAAGGATTTCAAGTGCCATCTATCGACCAATGGGTAAGCTCTTTCCTAGAAAGTGTACCTATGTATCTATATATATATATACACACACACACACACACACACATATACATAGCTAAGAAATACTTAGGTACTAATTAGTCCTATTAGGCCTATGAGGAAAAGGTAATGATTATAGATGGCTTCCAATGACAAGAACATTGTCCATTGGGTAATATTTTCCTAGAAAGTGCATATATGTATATATAGATATATATAAGCATGCTTAAAATAGCCTATGAGGTATATATACCTATATATATGTATATATAAGTACTTAGATAATCTTGGAAAGTGACTTTGGAAGGTAATTAGGTTTAAGGCTATAAACCTTAGGTTTGCGTGCATGGCATGCATAATGATTACTACTTTTAGAAGCAAAATGATGGCTTTCTTTGGTCCAATGGTTCTTAAATGTTAGGGAAAGGTAACTAAGTTGATTGGTAACTAGGTTTCTCTAACCAATTGGTTGGAAACAAATTCTACTTGCTAAGTAAGATTTCTAGCCAAAAAATATAATTTAAAGACTTTGTTTTCTTTACTAGGAAAATATACAAGTGCTTTTATATCATACTTGTCTTTTGGAAAAGGACTAGATTGTCCGATGCTAAGAGATTGATTTTAAAAGTCTCAAATCTAATTATGACGGATTATTAAAGCTAAAATGAAATTTATAACGTAAATTAGGAATTTTCAAATATTTAAATGAAATTTTTATTTAAGAAAAATCGGAGTTGTAACAACCTATCTGTGTGAATCAATTTTGTCCTCGAAATTAGGTGTATGCTCAGATTCGAATAGGTTGGGATAATTTGCTTTCATGGTTTCCTCTCTTTCCCACGTGGTCTCTCCAAATCCACGGTGCTTCCACAGAACTCATATCAATTTGATGGTCTTGTTTCGGATTATCTTCTCACTTTAGTCTTGAATCTCTATTGGGTCTTCTTCGTATGTCGCGTCTTCGTCAATGGTGATGTCTTCCTAGTTGAGGACATGTGCGGGCAATGCGAGATACTTGCGGAGCATTGAAATGTGGAACACGTTATGTACTCTATCTAGCTGTGGTGGCAGTGCTAGATGATACGCAACCTTCCCGATTTTCTCCACGATGTCGAAAGGTCTGATGTAGCATGGGGACAACTTTCCCTTTTTTCCAAATTTGATAACTCCTTTCTTTGGTCGGATCTTCAGGAATACATGATCTCTACTGCAAAGGTTAATGGTCGACTCCTTTTATCCGCATAACTCTTTTGTCAGCTTTGAGTGGTTTGGATCTTTTGCCTGATGGTCTTGACCTTCTCTGTGGTATCCCGTACTATGTCAGGTCCAATCAATCCCGTTTCCCCAGCATCTGTCCAGCAAACTGGAGATTGACAGGATCGACCGTATAGAGCTTTGTACGGTGCCATCTCGATACTTGCTTGGTAGCTATTATTGTAGCCGAACTCTACCAATGGTAAGTGTTGCTCCCAGTTTCCAGAAAAACTCAAGGCACAGGCTCTCAGCATGTCTTCCAGTGTCTGTATTGTCCTCTCTATTTGTCCGTCTGACTGTGGGTGGAAGGTCGTGCTAAGCTTTACGTCCGTTCCTGATGCCTTCTGTAATCCTCTCCAAAAGTGTGATACGAAATGTGGATCCCTGTCAGATACTATCGAGGTACTCCATGTAGGCGTACAATCTCTCGAATATATTGTAGGTTCAGATGTTCTACGTTTTCTGTCATCTTAACAGGCAGAAAATGCGCAGATTTGGTGAGTCGATCCATAATCACCCATATAGCAGTGTTGGTCTTGGCGGATCTTGGTAGTCCAGTCATGAAATCCATCGATATATGTTCCCACTTCTAGGTCGGGATTGGTAAGGGTTGGAGATCTCTTCCAGGTTTCTGGTGTTCAGCCTTGACTTGCTGACATACTAGACAGGTAAACACAAATTGGGCTATGTTCTTCTTCATTCCTTCCCACCAGTACGTTCTTCGCAGATCATGATACATCTTTGTACCACCAGGGTGGACTGCAAAGTTCGAATGGTGAGCTTCTCGGAGTACGACTTCTCGAAGGGTTCCAATGTTAGGTATAAACACTTTTCCCTTGAATCTCAGGCTGTTATCATTCTCGATTGTCCATCTAGGTAGTGTCTTTCCTTCTCGGATTCGAGATCGTATGAACTCGCAATCTTGCTCAAAGGTTTGAGCTAGCAGGATTTCTCGGTGGAGCGCCAGTTTTACAATGAGAGCATACAAACGTGCATTCCCATTCTCTGAATGATCGTCGCAAGTTGAACTTGTTGAGGGTGTCCACCATCTCCCACTCCTTAATGGCAGTTTTGACTTTCTATGCCCCGTCCTTTTGGCTCAGAGCATCAGCTACCACGTTGGCCTTGCCAGGGTGATACTGTAGCGTAAACTTGTAGTCCTCCAAGTATTCCATCCATCAACGCTACCTCAGGTTCAACTCCTTCTGAGTGAAAAGGTACTTAAGGCTCTTGTGGTCGGTAAAAACTTCGAATTGTTCTCCCCACAGATAGTAACACCAGGACTTGAGGGCGAATACTACTGTAGCGAATACCAAGTCGTGAGTGGGGTAATTCTTCTCGTGCGGTCGAAGTTGTAGAGATCCGTAAGCTACAACTTTTCCATTTTGCATTATAGCACGCATCCTAAGCCATCTCTTGACGCGTCGCAATAGACCATATAATCTACACCCCACTCGGGAATGATGAGTATCGGTGCGCTAGTTAGTCTCTTCTTCAATTCCCTAAAAGATTTCTCGCAGGCTTCATCCCAATCCAGCTTCATTCCTTTCTGAGTCAGTCTTGTCGAGGATTAAGAAGTCTTGTATGAACCTTTGGGAATACCCAACCAATCACAGAAAAGTTCTGATTTCAAATACTGAGGTCAGCTGTTTCCAATTCAGCACTGCTTCAACCTTACTTTCGTCCACCGTGATTCCGTCCTTGGATACTACGTGCCCCAAGAATTTAACTACTTCTAGCCAAAACTTGCATTTACTTGCTTTGGCATAGAGTTGGCTATCTTGGAGTACCTATAGTATTATCTAAAGGTGTCCTTCATGCTCCTCCTTACTGGCGGGGTATACCAAGATGTCATCAATGAACACCACTACAAATTTGTCTAAGTAGGGTTGAAAGATCTTGTTTATGAGACACATGAATACTACCGGAGCATTGGTCAGTCCAAATGGGCCCGTATCTAGTGCGAAAGACTGTCTTAACGATATCTTCATCCCGGATCCTTAGCTGATGGTAGCCTGATCAGAGATCAATTTTAGAGAAGCAAGTTGCTCCTCTCAATTAATCAAATAGGTCATTGATCCTTGGCAATGGGTATCAGTTTTTTATTGTGACTTGATTTAGCTTCCTGTAGTCAATGCACAGTCGAAGTGTCCCTTCTTTCTTCTTTACGAACAGTGCAGGCGCTCCCCATGGTGACGTGGTCGGCCTGATAAACCCCTTGTCTAATAGCTCTTGCAATTGGGTCTTGACCTCCTTTAGTTCAGTTGGGGCCATTCAATACGGCGCCATAGAGATTAGTGCCGTTCCCGGTTGAAGTTCTATAGAGAAGTCTATCTCTCTCTGGGGTGGTAAGCTAGGAAATTCTTCAGGGAAAAAACATCATCGTACTCGCAAACGATGTGTGGTAATCCCAATTCCATCCTGTCGGCTTCTTCCATTTGGAGACTAGATAGCTATCCAAACAGTTGATTTTGCCACTTGGATCTTCTCGTTGTCGAATTCGCTGCCTGTCTATCCCCCTTAAATCAAAAATGAGTCCCTTTAGGGGTATACGCTGTCACCATCTTTTAGTGGTAGTTTACGACCGCTCGATGTGCTAATAGCCAGTCCATCACCATGTCGATCACTCTAAGATCGTAGTTTAGGCACAGGTTGGCTACTTCTAGTTCGCACCCTCTACACACTAAACTAACAACTACGCTCCCTCCCAATGGTGATGTTACTTTCATACCCGTGCTTACGGGTTCTATTTTTAGTGCTAGAATAGTTACGCAGGCAGTGGATATAAATGAATGCGATGCTCTAGAGTCAAACAAAACTTGTACGCAGGTACTATATAACAATAGCGTACCTTGGATCACAGAGGGATCCTACTCTTGCTCTTCAGCCTGCAGCGCAAAGATACGCCCTTTAGTGCCTTGCTGTATTCCCATGGGCTACTTTCCTTTGTTTTGCCCATTCTGCTACTGCGATGGGCCTCCGAGGTTTTGCTTCCCAAACTCGGCCTGTCCAAGTTGTTGAGCTTTCTGATTTCCAAAGCTCCCATCTCTCTCTCTTTGAGGTTGGGGGCAATCCTTCTTATAGTGGCCCGTAGCCTGATAGTTATAACACTGAACCGTTGCTATGTTTCAGCCGCCCCTCTATGGTTCTCCACGTCCTGGTGTAGTAGTCCTCCATGGTTGGTTGCTTTGAGATGGGTTAGAGGATTTGGTGGAGTAGGGGCCACGGTTGTTGCTGAGGGATTGGGTTCAGATTGGTTCACCGGTGCTATTATTCGCCTTTCTCCACCGGGTTTTGAAGTCAATCTCCTCACTCTCTAGCCGGAGGGCACACTTCACCACTTTTGCATAGGTGGTAAACGCTTGAGCCACCATAGCCCTTCGTGCAGTCGTTAGCCCCCATTCAAATCTCCTTGCCTTCTTGTCTTCGGTCGGTATGGAGTTTAGGGCATAACGGGACAATTCCTCATATTTGGCTGCGTACTGGGTGATGGTCAACGTTCCTTGCTTCAGATTCAGGAACTCTTGTTCTTTGACTAGGCGAAGAGGTGTGGGAAAGTACTTGTCGAGAAACAAAGTTTCGAACTTGTCAAAGGTCATGGTGGCTATGGTATGGGTTGCCTCCATCAGGTCCCACCAATATTGAGCCTCTCCCTTCAACTGGTAAGTGGCTAGTGCCATTCGGTCTCCATCCAGGTTAATTCCTAAGGTTCCAAGAATCTCCTTGATTTCCTTCAGCCATGTCTCGGTTACGATGGGGTTGGTATCTCCGTGAAAAATCGGGGGTCGGCATTTGCAGAATTCATTCATCGCTTGGGTCTGGGTCCTTGGTCCATCGTTGCAGTTTTGGTTTTAGCGGTTGGCGTTCAAGGCAACTATGAATGCTTGCATGATTTGGGTTAGGTTTGGGTTTGCATTAGAGGGTTCTCCGTTTTCGTATCCTAATCCGCGACGCATGTTCACCATCTACGAGAAGAAGTTAAAAAGGGGGTTTTAGTCTACTTAAAAATTTTCTTTTGCAAATGGTGTTCCCTTCTATAGTCGAAAGCAATATGTCAAGTAGTATGCAACAGTACTCTTTAAATAAGCAAACTTTTTTTTTTATAGATAAGCAAAAACATGCAACATAAGCATAGAATTCTACTACAAAACAAGTAGGGTCATAAGATAAGATTTTCCCTAGTACAAACTGAAACGATCCTACATATTCCTACTACATAGTCCTTTTTGCCTTAGCATACCACAAGGGCAATGACAGCCATCAGGATTTTATTTTAATACTATAACTCCACTGTCGGGGTGGAATGAGTCCGTAGAACTCTCTCAACTGTTCCATCCACTCATTCTCTCTTATTTCGAGCCAACGTTCTCCCCTTCGGTGGAATTACTCAACTAGATCCTCAAGTGGTAGGTCATGGGTCTTAATAACCATGTGTTGGTCTTCGTTGGGAAGGGGTGCCATTATGACTGACTCCTATAGTTGATGGCCAGTCTTGGGGTCGCAGATACCTAGGTGAGGTACAGGGGCAGGGCTCGTAGGTGCCAGCAGGGCCTTGTAGTATAACATTTCTGCTACAGTGGTCCGGGCAGCCAAAGTACGGCTATCCATATCTACACTAAAGAAGATTATATATGTAGACTTATCGGTGTAGGGTGTAACTTGGGTACAAACAGTAAGCAGGCACAAGGATAATTTTGCGTACACGAATAGGGATCAAGTATTAAAAGCAACATATAAGAATAAGTAGTAATTGAAATAAGCCTTTTTATTAACAAACATGGTACGAGTATAACCTAGGAAAAACAGACAACGGTGATCCTGATCTTCGACATCCTACATCCTAAAGGATTACAACGGTTACTAGATTTATTCTAGGTGCGCCTAAGTAGTATCTTTGGCTTTCACGGGTCTTTTGGAGCCTCGTCCTCTTTGAGGTTCCCTTCATCTATTAGGTTTTCTTCCTTAGTCATCTCATTGGTGTCCCCCTCGTCACCAATTTCTTCCTCCTTATCACCAACCTCAAAGTTTTGCATTGAGGGTAGGGCACCGAAGAATCCATAAAAGGCATACAGGATTGGAAACATTTCCAGAAACCAGGGATCATTTTCAACAGGAATAGGGGTATTTTGCTGCACTCTATTGAAATCTCGTATTTCTTTGAGTATAGCGGCAATGTAGTTTGGATCCTCCAGTAGTTGGGTTGTCAAAGTTTCTATGGCATTTTTGAGTTGGCGAGCTCCAGCTAATAGGTTGACTAAGTGGTTCATCTATAAGGAAAGAGTTTTAAACCTCAATTAGTAATGTTTTAAGACAAAGGTTTTAATACTACTAGAGAAAACTTTCAATTTTCTAAGTTCCACATTTGATCCTTGATTTAAGTCATCATTCAATTATTCGGGAATCTCCAGCTTGGTGGTACTGCAAATTTCAACACCTTGCTTTAATTCAAAGATTGTTTTGTCAGAATTCCACCAAATTTGGGATGGTAAACTTAAACACAATTCACGTTTGTGCAACGGTCAAACTATCATATGGTCTACCCATTATACCCATGGCCGAGGGTTTTGAACCTAGAGCTCTGCTACCATGTTGTAATGCCCCTAATTTTGGGAACGTTAAATAAATATTTTCATTGAAAACTTAACTTGAGTCTGGTTGATTAT